>WEKX01013164.1:13318-32790 GCA_013390025.1 Pitta sordida
TCGGAGTTCCGGGGGGTGGAGCAATGGGCGTGGCCTGCATGCATATTAACGACCTGCCGTTCTTTGAGAGAATAATATTTCGCGAGGGCTGTCGCCTGTCCCTTTCCTCGCGATGGAGGAGGTATAACTGTACATCTTTTCTAACATTTTCAAAAGAATATTAATATTTCATCTCTGTGTTCTTTACAATGGTAACTTCAATATAATTATACATTAAACTGTGAGTTGTCACAAAGATGATACTTTGAAGCTATTAAAATATTTTAGCTCAGATGGTTAAAGCATGGTGCTGATAACACCAAGGTTATGGGTTTGATCCCTCTATAGGCCATTCACTTAAGAGTTGGACTCGATGATCCTTGTGGGTCCCTTCTAACTCAGAATATTCCATGATTCCATGATCTGACAGTAGAATGAAGTAATTTTGAGATATTGTAGTGGAACTTTTTGTGGAATAACATAGAGAAAAATCATGCAGGTACTTTCTTAGTTTGATTTGGAGCAAAGAAATTTTGAAACGTCAAAGGTCTTCTAANTGCTGATAACACCAAGGTTATGGGTTTGATCCCTCTATAGGCCATTCACTTAAGAGTTGGACTCGATGATCCTTGTGGGTCCCTTCTAACTCAGAATATTCCATGATTCCATGATCTGACAGTAGAATGAAGTAATTTTGAGATATTGTAGTGGAACTTTTTGTGGAATAACATAGAGAAAAATCATGCAGGTACTTTCTTAGTTTGATTTGGAGCAAAGAAATTTTGAAACGTCAAAGGTCTTCTAAAAAATGAGCTTGTCCTTTCCAAGCACAACTAAATGAGCTTTGAGTAGTATATTTATTGTCTCTGTTTGGTTGCCAGATGGTTTAGAGGGGGGTAGGTGTTATGATTTGTTCTGTTCTGAAAGTATTTCCAGAAGTGACCTGTGATTAAACCAGGGTAGGGACCTGAGCCATGCTGAACCACAAATCATGCCCTGACATGGTAGATGCAAGAGTCTTTGAACTGCAAAGCATGTAATATCACTCTAATCTTCACCCTTTCAGGCTGACTAAGTTGGTGAGTCAAGGAAAGCATGATCTGAGATTCCTGGCTGTTCTGGGCGGTGAAGCAGCACCAAGTGAGGTTAGGAAAGCATCACCATGGTTGCCTGTTCCAACAATGAATGGGGCTCAGACATATGTGACTGCCAGTTTGTATGTTTGATGACATTCTGCTGCATAATCCCAGTGCTCCAGTGTGCTCCTTGGCTGCTCACTCATGGATGCCACCACCAGCACAGTCCCATTACAGTTTGAAATATTTTCAAGCTTTCTTCTGGGTGTGCACCAGTGAACTTGAAGAGTTTCTCAACCTCCCTTTCCTTGCAGTACCTTGTCTGAACCTCCCTGAGGTCCTTAAGAGCTCTCTACTCCATGTATGCAACCATCTGCAGTCTTTTTGGGTTATTGTGCTTCATCAGTTCCCCTATGGAACTCCTTCTGGTGTTCTTATATCTTGCTGATGTGGACCTTCATCTGTGCTTCAGAAAGAGAAACGGTGATTCCCCTGTGATCCTGCTTCAAAACCCATAGGCTATGTGTGTGAATGTGGATTACCCCTGGTCAGCATTGGATGCTCATGTGCCCTCCAATAGCAGTGTTTTCCTGATGATTAAGGAGATGCAGGACACAGTGGAGAGACTTCACAGCAGCTGTAAAACCACTCTGTTCTTTTCACCTCTCACCCAGACTGCATTTCCATTTATACACAGAGCCTCTATATTCAACTCAAGGGGCTCCCTAAATGGAAGTTTCCTGAGCTGAAAGCTGGCACTGGACAAGTTGTGTAAGCTGAAGACCTTGTTTGCTTTGTCTGGTAGAACAGCTTTTCTCTGGCCTTCCTTCCATTAAAACTTCTGATGAGATTCTGGAGTACCATGTGGCCAGAGTACAGCAGAGAGGACTACTGGTATGACTCACAGAGACATAGAGCACTGTGGAGAGTGATTAGCAACTCAACATACCATATTAGCTACTGAAAAGTCTTCAGGAAGCTGATTAGGGCAATGTAGAAATTTATTTGTATCTGGAAACAGGGCAGATCAGAGTGGCTCTGTGTGCATATGGGCAGGGGATAGGAAAAAAAATTTCATACTATTTGTTTGAATATTTCTAATAGGGAGTCATCTCTAACTTTAGAAGTTGTATTGTATTGTGGCTGTTGTGCTTGAAATACTCCTGTGGAGGACAAGAATCACCACGGAAGCTGTTCCTGCAGAATGGAGGATGAAGGTTGTGTTGAGACTGCGGTTAGTCATCCCTGGGGTGGGATTCCTGCGGGTTGGGGAACTCCTTTGCCCTTCAGACACAAGAGTCCTGCTGCCTCTTTCAGCAGTCCTGCACCTTGGAAATGAGTGATGGCCCTGAATCCACTAAAGGTGTTTTACTAATGTTTTTAAGTACACTGAATATATTTTAGGGGAGAAAGAGATATTTCTAGTTCATGGAAATAAAACTCAGTCTACAGATAATTCATTCACTAATTCACATCAGCAGGCATGTGTTCAGCCATCCTGAAGAAAGCAAGGCTCTATCACATCAGGACTTCAACAGATGCATGAAAAGCCTTCAAAGCAGGTGTTTATTTGTGTGACAGTGCAAGGCAGGGAGATGTCAAACCTGTCTACCCCAAAACTATGTGTTTGTTTATTACTAAGTTCCATCTGCTATCATACTGTATTAACACAACTATGCTGTCTTAAGCTCAAAACTACAGCAGTATTTGTACTCAGATTAATTCCTCTGTTTGTTTTGTTGTTTTTGTTTTGTTTTCTTTGGGTTTTTTGGTCAGTTCTTGCTCTATTACCAGTGGTAGACATGACATGAATTTATAATAAGGCAAACAAACATTTTTAACTCCCTTTGCCAATGTAAGGGTTTCAGTGTGCAGAAGCAGTGATGGTGATTTTCTTCTTTATCAAAAAATGTAGGCTCTCATCAATGGTTGTTGTCACCAGCTGTTGGAAACCACCCGCTGTTCCTTTTCTATCACCAGCTGTTACCTACAGGAACATGCAACTTCAGAAATATTCTTTTAATAAACTTTGAAATTACATGTCTTATAATAATGCAACTTAATCTTTCACTTATAGGATTGTTGAAAATACACTGTTTGAAAAGAGGCATAGAATGAGAATAAAGGCACATGAATCTGCCTCTGTATCTGCAAAACACAAGTATGAATAACTGTAACTCATCATTATTTTTTGTCCAAACAGTGTGAAGAGATGGCTGTTTCAATACAAATTATCTGTTAATAATAAGACATATATATGTGTGTGTATCTATATTTAGACCAAATTTTCCTTCTCCAATAAAAATGTCCCTCTACATAGCAAAGCTGTTAGGGAAGGGATAAAATTAAACTATAACACTGAAGTAGTATTATACTTCTAAAAACAACAAAATAAAATTTTTCAGATTTACTGCTCTGTGAAGATTTCCTTAATTTTTTTTTCTCTGCTAATGGATGCTAAAAGCTAGTATTTAATGGAGGACTTTTGTTCAAGAAAAAGCTATTTTACTGGAAGTTAAGTTCTTCGAGAAAGTTACTGTACATGATAGAGTTTTTATTTTAACAGACTTATTGTTCAATTTGAAGAACATCTAAAGGTGCTGCTGGTGTTCTGCAGTTTCTCAGTCTGCTTTCTGGAGTTATGTTGATGATATTCTCTAGAATGAACAAACATGAGACTTCTAAAGAGCTCCAAAGCTTCAAACCACTTTCCCACACTTCAAATTGTGCCACTTCTGAACTGAAGTACAGAGGAATTTTGTTGACCTTAAGATATTAGCCAAGAAAAACTCCCGTTATTCTCCTCTCTCCATGAGTTTACGGTGAATGTCCTGTGCATTGTGACCTCTGCAGTACGACTCTGCTCATTTGTGAGAAAATTTTCTCACAGTTTTGATTCAGCCATCTGTGAGTTTACCCGGCTGACGCATGCGCAGTACCTCTGCTCTGCCGAGGGGCGGTGCCACAGTGCCTGTGGGGCGGGACTCACCCCACCCTACGGGGAGGGGGCTCACAATGGTGGCACCGTGCCCCCATCCCTGACCTGGGAAATTGCCCTACAAAAGTGAGGCAAGCGAGGTTGGGCAAGCACTGTGTGCTGGGAGGGGCCACTGTAGCTGTGCCAGGAGGAGGTTTCTGTTCCCCTGCCCTCTGGGACTGTACCAGCAGTGCTATCTCTCTCGAGAACAGTGAATGTTAAAGGGAAGGAAACTCCGATACCGACCCAACTCACCCCCCCCGCCGGGGGCACCCCTTCCCTGCCGCGGAGGAATGGCGAGCATGCATAGTGGTAGCAGCCAGGTTTCTGAGCCCCCTCTGACTCGGGACACCCCCCCACCCCCAAGAATCTGTGGGCTTCTCTGGGCTGCTGCGCCCGCCCTCTCACAGCCCAAACTCCGCGTCACTGCTCCCTCCCCCCCGACCCCAGGGCTCGTGCCCGGGTGTCCCAGAGTGGCGTGCTGGCTTGCTGGGGCTGCCGGCGTGGTGTGGCCACAGGGCCAGTATGCCACACTGGGGCTGTATGACACACAGTGTCCACCGGCGCGGGCTGGCAGCATGGGGCGGCTGTGGGGCTGGGACGCGGAATTTGGGCTGTGAGAGGACGGTTGCAGAAGCCCAGAAAAGCCCACAGATTCTTTGTGGGGGGATGTCTCCCAAGTCAGAGGGGGCTCAGAAATGGTTCCCTTTGCTCCCCCGTGCTCAGAGAACCCAAGGGGAGAAGCAGAAAATTGTCCGCAGCACTTTGGAGTGCCTCGGAGTGGAGCAATGGGCAGGGTCTGAATGCATATTAATGACCTGCGCTTCTTTATGAGTTTGGCTTTTTGTGAGGCCTGTGGCATGACCCGTTCCTCGCAAATGAGGGGGTATGACTGTATTTGATCCATAAAAGATTAAGCGTTTACCTAACTGATTGAGAAGAATCTCCTAATCTAGTCACTTATTACTGAGAAGAGGTTCTTCAGTTATGGTGAAGACCAAGACTGTCTGCCTGAAGGCATGAAGTTCTATGGTGAAGCAGATATCCACCTAAAGCCCCTGGAGGACACCAAAAGTGAGCAGGTGGATGTCTGAAGGAGTCTGTGAACCTCTGGGAAGCCCACACTGGAGCAAGCTTGATACCAGGACTTATGATCTTGCAGGGGTTCCACTTGGGAGCATCCTGTTCCTGAAGGACTGCATTTCATGGAAGGGGCACACTCTGGAGCAATTGACGGAGAACTATGAGAAGGTTTCACATCTGAGATGTTCATGGAGGGCTGTCTCCCATGGGAGAAGGACTCAGCTCGGGAGCAAGGAAAGAGTGTATGGAATCCATTCCCTGGAGAGGAAGGAGCAGCAGAGAGAGCATATGATGAACTGACCACAGCCCCCCATTCTTTGTCCCACTGTGCTTCTAGGGGAAAAGGTGGTAGGAAAAATCAGCAATGAAGTGAAGCCTGAGAAGAAGGGAGGGTCAGGTAGAAGTGGGTTCTTATTTTTTCTTTATTTCTTATTATCCTGCTCTAATTTGATTGGCAATAAACTGATTTCCCCAAATTGAGTACATTTTGCCCATTAACGTATTTGGCAAATGTTCTTGTCTTTTCCTCAATCCACAGATATTTAGATTATGTCAGGACAAGCATTTTCCCTCTCTAATTCATCTACTAAGCATGACAATCTCAAATGTATAACTCTATGAAGAGGAGCCATCAGCCCCTCTTTCTTGACCCAGTCTCTTTGTCAACATTTAATCTCAGATCTCAAAAAAATAATCATGCAAATTAGAATTGACTGTTGAGAAAAGAAGTTGTAGCATTTGAATTTGCCTGAGAAAGTAAGACATGTAGGTTTAGTTTCTTTCTTTGCTGAAGATTTTCTGGTTGAAGTTCGGAGTTCTGTCTGTCTTCTTTCTCTTTTCATCAGGGAAAAAAAAGTTCTATACTTCTTGGGTACTTTGTAAATTAATATTTATGAAGGGCCTAAAGGGCTATACTGAGAAAGGGATGTATGTGAAGTAGTTCTAACAAATATATGCAGCAAGGATTGTTGCTAGTTTTTATTTCTCTTGGAATGGAGCTCAGTGTTTAAACCAAAAAAGCATACTTTTGAGAATGTGTAAACTCACAAAACTTCAAGGGTTTTTGTACTTTTAGACTGCAGCAGTTCTGACCTCTAGCTGAAGTGCTTGAAACTACTTTAATTTCAGAGAAGTTGAATATTAAAGCCATTAAAATTGCTGTTTTAAATATTAAAATTTATCTTCAGAAAGTTGGCACTTCTTTGTCTGCCTTTCCTGGGGGGCTTTAGCTGATGCTTTCAAAGTCTGCTTGCTGGGTCAAGGATGCTACAAAACCCAGTGGCAGTCTTACTGAACAGTTAATCTGGGATACCTCAATACTCCCTTTTCACAAGCTTAAAATGTCAAAATTTCAGTCTGTATTTCGAAGACTTTGCTGTATTTTATACAATTATTTCTTTTTACACACAAATTTAATGTAAAATATATCAGATGCCAGTCTCTTTGCAGGGATGCATGGCAGAAAAAAAGATACAATGGGCACAAGTGGATACAAGAGATTCTGATTGTCCATAAAGACATTCTCACCCTTAGTACAGTCAGGGAGTGGGAGAGGCTAACAAGTCCAGACTGGATAAAACTCTGGGAAATCTCTCTGACCTCAGACCTGACCCTACTGTTTTTGAGTGGTTGGACTAGGGACCTCCTGAGCCTCTCTGGCTGAATTTGGCGTCCATTAAATTTTATGGTATTAAGTTATGCATCGTATTGGCCTTTTTCTTTCTTTTAAAAAAGTTTGGAACAGGTAGACTGTGAAGAATTTGAGGGAAGAGGATAATATGGGAGGGGCGTTGATTTTTTTTTCCCCCCTACCTTGCAAAATATTTCATTGGGAAACAGTTAACACTACACTGATCTCTTTGGCCAGCATCCTCTGATATTTCTAAAAGAAATATCACAACACCCTTGAGGCTTTTGTAACTGCCTTATGGTTAGATTTTCACAAACATTTTTTCCTGTTATGAAAGTCTGTAGTGAGACTCCTGGCCAGTGCTTCATCTGAGGAAGGTAAGTGGGGTGGGAAGACTGAACGCTGCTTAGGGGACTAGAAAACTTTCACAGGGACACTGCTAATTCCTGAGAGAATGAACAGGAAGAAAGCTTATTTTTAAGAAGCAGGTGTATGCAATCATTTGTATTTCTGTATGCCTCTGCTTTCCCATTCTTCCAGTTCTCTTTCCCAGTGCAGAGACAGCTTTGAGCTATCAAAGGACTTAATAGCAGCTAGTAGTGCAGGCTTGATTTAAACTGACTTATTCTGAAGACTGGGACTGGAAACAGAGTAGTACAGTGAGATTTAAATAATCTCTCCATTTTATAGCAGGCCAGATGCCTCTGTCTGGCACATTGCAACTCACATACTACACTGGAAAACAAAACATCAAGCTGGTCTGGAAAGAGCCTCACTGACTTGTCATCTTACTTTTGCTGTATTTTTTTAAAACAAGCATCCTGTAATGGGATGTGGTCAGACATGTATGTCGGTCATGCACACTGCAGTGACTAAGAGCTTGTTTTCATGTGAAAGGACATCATAGACTCAGTTTTTCTTCTCTGTAGTACCTGGACACTTGCATTAAGCACGTATAGCTGAGATTGTATTTGACCTCTATCCGAGTCACTGTGAAGCAAGTTTAAAATAGAGGACGGTGCTACATGGGTAGAGCTCACATCCGGATTGTGATTAGCTCATAGTTACATTATTTTTCTCCTCTGCCTCCCTTCCTAAGGTTAACATTGTATAGTTGTTGTACAAAAAGTATCTATTTTTCATCAAAATTGTCAGACGAGGATAGAGCCTAGGGTCCTTTAAAGTCCATCTTCCCTTCTGGTGAGTAGTGCTAATCCTGGACTTTACCTGTTGGCTGAAGTAAGGTACTGTGGTGGTGCACACCCTCTTTCCTCAAGCTGCGCTGTTAGTTCAGAAATGCTTGCTAGCCCTCAGCCTTGATGCACAGCACCTGGGCTAAACTCCTCTTGAGCTTATCAGAAACATTGTCTGCTGCCAAGAGCTAGTGCTGTCTAACGAGCTCCTAATTTTTAACAAACAGATTTGGAAACATATTTTTCTTACCTGAATAACAACCCAAGTGGAACAATATATTTATTGTTGAAGTTTCAGAGAAAGCTACTGACCTGAATTATTGCCATCATGGAAAATTACTTGGAGTAAAGCCAACTCTCTCACAGCCCTGTAATCAAAGGTCTTACATGAGACCCTTTGAGCTCTACTGGACCACAGCAGACTGTGTCCAGTGATCTCTCTCTGAATGGGGCACCACTCAGAGCCAGTAAACTCTCAAGTTTACTATACTTGGAGGTTCACCACCAAACATTGGATATGGAGCCTGGGCTGATAGGCCTCTCCTCAAGGCTCAACCCTTCAACCGTTGAGAAGATGCAAAGGCATCTGACTTGAGTATTTCACTGACTTAGAGGGGAACTTTTTGTTCTATAACTTGTCCATACTCTTAAGGTTGTATGTGTGCAAGTGTAAATATGTTGTAGAAAATTCATTATGAATGTTTGTCTCTTACATTTTAAGTTTGTTATATTACTAAGCAAGTTAAGCCTATAAATGAGTTATTGTTATGCTGTGGTGGTGCATTCATGACACAGGCTTATAGTGAATTCTCTAGAATCTTCTGCTAATTTTTTTTTTAAATTAGACTATCAATTAAGTGCTGCCAAGTTTAATATCGGTTTAAAGCTTTAAGTCTAAACCATTAGTCAAGCCAGTGCTATGTTTAGCAAGGCAGTTCATCCTGAACCCTGTGACTGATTGGGAGGGTCTCCCTTATTCCTATTATCCTTACCCTTTTCCATCCCCAGCCTTAACATAGATAGTTTTAGGCTGATGTTAGTTTTAGGTTGATTGATTTTGGTCCGATATTTCTCTGTGTGTTTCAACCATTTAGTAAGTAGTGAAGTGAACCTTGTAAATTAACTTTTTTATGCTTTTACTTTAATATTAAACCTGTTTTTTCCAATACCTTTACTGGTGATTCTTTCAGTGCCCTAAAATATTCATTCATGACAGGTATAAATACAGCTCTGACAGTTCTTAACAGGAATGCTTGTTCCCAAATCACAGGCAGTTCTGAATCTAGGAATGAACCAGAGTTCAATTCAAGCTGCTGTCTCTCTATAAGTTTTTTAAAGCTTGTGTAAATCCATTTTATCTCCTTATGCGCTGCAGCTATGACTATAGAGAAGTTCTCACACTGATCTAATTACTATGTTAGTTGTATGTCACTTTGGCACTACTGACAGTTTCTGTGAATTTTAGAGTAGTTAAAAAACCTGTTCTTATTACAGCTTCTTGTAATTGCTGTACTAGGTTTTGTTGAACTATATTACATGTAGCTCAGGCAAACAAGATCCTTCATTATTCTTTAAGCAAGGATTTGCACTCTAGTCTGAGGAGAGGAGAAATGAGATTAACTGTATGGTTCTTAGCATTCTTGCTTTCTACAATGGTATTTTTTTATGTGTGATTGATTACTTTATTCTTTAGTAACAATGTTGTGTTTTCTACCAAAAATGGTAAAGACTGAGACCAAAGCATGTAAATAGTCCTTATTCCACAAGTTTCAACCATTTGGTTACTTTAAAGAAAACAGGAAATGTAAGTGCCTTAAGGCATGAAAAACCAAAATTAAAATATTTTAGAAATTAGCTGTTAACACTTCAAAGTTCAATCTTTATATTTTCATCAGCAGTAAAACAAATGGACTTGGAAGGCCTTTATTTTCTGCCTACATATGAACATCTTCTTGTTTTATAGTTTGCAGTAAACAGCATAGTACAGTACAGTTGAAAATTCACAGCAAGAAGTGTTTCTGAGCCCTCTCTGCCTCAGGAGATGCCTCCGAGAATCACTGGACTACTCTTCAGCCATGCTGCCACTTCTGCAGCCACGGCCGGGCTGCTGCCACTGCGCGTGCTCGCACTGCCCCGCGGGCAGCTGAAACACCGGGCCACTGCTCCCCGCCTCCGGTGCTCGTGCCCACGCCCTCTCGGCCCTGTGTGCCATCCCAGCCCCACACAACACAGGTGGGCAGCAGCTGCGGCAGCAGAGTGAGCATGTCCCGCTGCTGAACTCTCCCAGCACACAGCACTTGCCCGACTGCCACCGCGGCCAGCCCAGCTCCACTTTCCTGGGGCACATCCCTTCCCCACCTGTAGCCATGGAAACAGTAACACGCACCCAGGGGGGTGTCAGTCCCCGGATGGGCTTCAAGTAACAGAGGACAGCATGACTTGTGGCCCTCCCCGAGGGGCCAGGCCAGTCCCACCCCACAGGGAGCACCAGCGCCGCCCCTCGGCAGAGCAGAGACACTGCACATGTGTCGGCCAGGGAACATCGCAAATTGCTGAAGCAGAATTGCAAGAATAATTCCACACAAATCAGTCAGGTCGCAATGGAGAGGTCGCAATGCAACGAGGATATACTATATTATTATGTAATAAAAGGCTTGTGGGTTGAAATAAGGGCAGGGACAGATGACTCTCACAGCAAAACAGACTCAATTTGGAGAAAATTGTTGAATTTATTGAATTTATTATCAATCAAATCAGATAAATAAACTCAAATCTTAATATACCTTTCCTCCACTGCTTCTCTTCTTCCTGGGTTTAGCTTTATTCCTTTTTCTCTACCTCCTCATCTTCATTGTCTCAGGGGGATGGGGAATGGGGGTTTTGGTTACTTCATGACACATTGTCTCTCTGTCCTAGGATGATTCCATTGTGCATATATATTCCATATCTTTTGTGTTTTGACTTCGGTCTACGAAGGAATTTTATTGTGGATACTGATCCTTAGTGACCAAGGTCATTCTCTCTCTCTATCTGGAAGAGGAAAAAGAATGAGAAGCAGCACCTAGAGGAGAAAATTTTCAGCAATACACCTGGAGTACCCAGGTCACAGCTGCAGAGCCTTTGGGCTTGTTAACATTCTCTCCCACAGCTGCAGTATATAAGGCTTGGGAAGGGTGCCCTTTGGGGGTGTGTGCTTCAGTCTTGGGAGAGCCTCTTGGGGTTTGTGGGGTTTTTTTCCCCATTGCTGCACCGTAGCTTCAGGAGAGACAGAGGCTGTAGTCCCTTCCCCCCACCTCAGATTTTCCCTGCCCATCTCCTGCTTTCCCTGAAGTGCTTCCAGTCATCGACACCCTACTCTCTGGGCCCCTGAGAAAAAATTTTTCTGGGACTGTCTGCTGAAATTTGGCCTAGTTCTGCAGGACTCTTCACATCACAGGACTGTAGGATATCTCGGATCCTCTCTCAAGAGCTGTTCACATTAAAGGACTGCAGGATACCTTGAGTTTTCCCTCAGGATTATCTACGTTGCAGGACTTGTGAGGTATCTCAGGTTTTCTCTCATAACAATATGTTTTGCTGTTGTATACATTTTATCCTAGCTTGTGTATTTACGAAAGTGAATAGTATATATTTTCCACACTTTCCTTTACTTTTTTTTTCAAACCTGTGGAGGGGTGTTTAGTTGTGGGGGGTTTTTTTGGCTCAGTCCAGATTTACCTCAAACCTTCACACTCTCCCACTCCTTCCTCCTCATGGGGATGACTCCTCACACTCTCTAGCACGGGGTCTTCCTCAGGCTGCAGGTGAATATTTCCTCTGTGGATCTGCATGGACAGCCTGCCTCACCATGGACTGCAAGTGAACCTTTGCTCTGGTGCCTAGAGCATCTCTTCTGCCTCTCTTTTCATTCATCTTGGTGTCTGCAGAACTATTTCTCTGGCATACTCTTACTCATCTCTTCTCTGACTTCAGTTACTCTTGATCAGTGATTTCTTTCCCCCTCTTGAATCTGCTGTCCCAGGGGTGATACATCAGTCTATGATCGGCTCAGCCTTAGACATTGGCTGGTATTGGCTTTATCAGACATGTGGGAAGCTTGTAGCAGCTTCTCACAGAAACCACCTCTGTAGCCCCTCCGCTACCAAAATCTTCCCACTCAAACCCAACATACATTTTCCTAGGCATTCTGAAGAAATTAAAACTAAAATATCATTTTGTAGCCTGTTAATGAACTAGTTTGAAATATCTTTAATTCCTAGCATCTATTATCACGTTTCATATTGGTACAACTTTCTCTCTTAGGTTTCAGTTAAATATGTTGTTTAACAACACCATTTTCAGCATATGTATTTTGTATTTAAGCATGTACTGGGGAAGTTGCCTTACATATCCTTTATAGTTGCTAATTAAAGCAATTTCTGCATAGATCTGCACATCCAAAATATTACCAAAGTAGGAAATTATCAATGTTACAGAGAATCTATATATAAATACTGTTAGAAAATATATCTGGGAGATGTCTGGGTTTGGGTTTTTTTAGATACCTCAGGTTTGTTTTTATTTTTTTCTTACTACTTTCCTCATTCTTATAATGAAGGGAAAAAAAGGAGGTCAAAAAAGGGTCAGAACATAAAGAATAATACATCATTCCAAGGTATTACACAGAGTGAAGGAGTTTTCTTTAGTGGTGATAGGTGCACATTTGAAAGTAAGCTAGAAGGACAGGTAAAGAGAGTTATTTCCTGAGTATACGTATTTCTTCCATCTGATGCGTTATTTTACTAACTCATTTCACTTGGCTTTCAAATGTTACTTAACAGCTGGTCTAAAGGTTTTTATATTTACTTTGTACATGTTGATAATTTATATGATTTTTAGTATTCTCTGTAACATTAACTGGTGATTTCATTTCAGTTTCATTTTTCTGATTTCCCAAAAACAAATAGAGTTTAGTTCTCAACTTATTTCTTTTTAATATAAATGTGTGAAATCCTCTTTAGTATAATGGTGAGAGTCCCACCTATCAAATGGAAGACTGAGGTTCAATTCCCTGCTGGGGAGGCAGTGGTGTCATTTAATGGTCAGACTTGATGATTCTTATGGGTCCCTTCCAACTTGGCATATTCTGTGATTCTGTGTGATGGAAAAATACTTATGTCAGGAACTAGTAAAAATTCCCCTTCATCTACACAGACTGAAGTTTGAATAAAAGTAGAACTAACAGATAAGTCCTCTTAGGAAGACTTTTTTTGATCTAACACTGATCTTACTTGAACAATGCATGGATAAACTATGCAAACTAGAATATAATTGTAGGATCTAAGAATAAACCTGAAGGAACCTCTTTTCCTGCTCCTCTTCTAAGCAGAGCCAACTGTGAAGCTGGATCCAATTTAAGTAATGGCAATGCCCAGTCAGATTTTTGACTATCACCAAGAATAAGAGTTTTGTAATATCTCTAGGTACTTGACCAAGTGTTTGGCCATTTGTTCAGTGAAGCCGGAATTTTTTTTTTTTCTTATTATGTGTTTGGAATATCCCTTGCAGTATTTTATGGTAGTTGTCTTTTGGTGTTGTTGGTTTGGGGTTTCTTTTTCTTGTTTTGTTTTTGGTTTTGGGTTTTTGTTTGTTTGGTTTTTTGTTAGTTTTTTAGTTATGTGGTTGTGTCTTTCCTTCCCCTTCCCTTCCCCTATTCTTTTTCTTCACTCCTAGCCCCACACTCATTAGGATTTAGAAGTCTGCAGCTGGTTTATCCCTTTAGTTTCTGCGTCTGCTGCTAAACAAACCAAGGTGTCGTATCCTGTCCTGTATTATGTACTCCAACCACCAGTCACCTTGATGTGTTTTCCAAACTCTGCATTTAGCTGTCATGTCTCCTTAAAAGAGGGAAAGGGGCATTAATTTCTAAATAAATGAAAAGCACCTCTTGCTATGGTCCAAAGGCTATAGCCTTGGGTACAGTTACCTTTCATCACTGGAAAGGTACCCTCCTAAGTTATCTACTATGACCTTCATGTCTCTTTTTTTTTTTCAGTCTTAAGTGTTACAAGGGGCATCCTCTCTTCTATACCTGGGATATTATATTTGTGTTAGGAAATTCTTAAGATTTCTCTTGATCATTTATCTTTTTAAAAGTTGTTCTTCACTTCACTCTGACTGGTCCTCTAGTTTCATGTCATCTACAAACCAAGTGAAGGCCTAAGTCATAGAATCATAGAACAGCTTGTGTTGGAAGGTACCTTTAAATATCATCTAGTCCAATCCATCTACACTGAGTGAGGGCATCTTCAACTACATCATGTTACTCAGAGCCCCAGCCAACAAGAACTTTAATGTTTCAAGGGATGAGGCATCTGCTGTCTCCCTGGGCAGCCTGTTCAAAAGTCTCCTCCCTCTCACTGTAGAGAAGTCCTTCTTGACATCTAATATAAGTCTCTCCTCTTTTAGTTTAAAACCATTTACTCTTGTCCTATTGTTATCTGCATGTGTAAAAAGTCACTCTCCCTTCTTTTTATAAGCCCCCTTTAAGTACTGTCCTCTTCTCCAGACTGAGAATCCCATCACTTACATCCCTTTGACCAAATCACTGATACAGGATTAAACAGTATACGCTCCAGTTTTGACCCTGAGGAAAACCTCATTGGCAGAATCAATGGCTGCTGATCCAACAAGCCTCTCCTACGCTGTATAGCCCACCCATCAACATTACATTTCCAGGATATGGCTATAAGACTGCTGTGGAACACTGTTCTAAAAGCCTTGCTAAGTTTGTGTAAAGAACATTGACTGTTCTCTTCTGCTTTACTATACTTACCAAGAAGAAATATTTATGTAACTTCTTGTGAATTATCTGTTCTGCATAATTATTAATTTTTATAACTTTTTTCAAATTCCTCACATTTACACTTAAGAAACCAAAGTTGTGTCTGGTACATAATTAATTAAGTGGAATTGTCACAGGTGTCAATCTGTCAACTGAGGTAAGTTGGTACAGGCCAGAAAGCTATTGAATAAAAAAAAAAGAGGATTCTTGTATATGAAATATATATATTTGGTTTGTCATAAAACGTAAATGAAACTCTCATGGTTATCTGAACTCAAAAAAAAAGGTAGCACTATGTATGTACTCTGTTTTTACAGGACCTGTTTGTGGTCATGTCAGAAACACTTGAAAGAATAGATAGAGGGAATGGGGTATAAGACGATCTCACCCTGGGGGGGCGGCTGGGTGGAGAGGGCAGAGCCCTGTTCTCTGGGATGGGAGACCAGTGGGTGTGTCCCAGCCCGTGGGACAGTAGCTGTCATCGTGGAGCACCAGGGTATCCATGCTGCCACCACCCTGAGCGCTGCTACCATTCCCCAACCATCCTGAATGGTCCTATTCTAGAGCAGCCTGGGACGGTGGCCTGGGAAGAGCTGCCTCAGGTTTGTTGGAGGGGCATGGTGCAGTGCAGCACCTCCCCCATGTTTGAACTCAAGAGATGCACTCCAGTAACTCTCCTAAGCCCCAATGTAGACATGGCAGGGAATAAACAGTGTCAGGATGCTCTGTGTCCGATTGGCTCTGCTACGGGGGTGACACTGCACCTCTAAGGGCTCTTGGGGATGGGGGCTGGTGTTCCTCCTGGGGAAGGAGTAAGGAGCTCCCTGGACCTTCTCCTGTGTTTCTCTGTCTTTGCAGGGGAAGACTAGGGCCATGGAGAAGGAGAATAGGAACCTCTATCCCAGCCCTTTAATTTCTTTTCTTGCTTGCTTGCTTTCCTTCTCTTCTGCTTTCTTTTGACCGTCTGGTCCTTCAGACAACGCCTATGCACGCTGCCAGCTGCCGAAGGATTTGAGGGGAAGGCAGGTGGAGCCCATCTGAAAAGAGCAGACATTCCTGCAGTGAAGGAATCACTCTGCCAACCTCCCTACACCACAGTGAGGGGATGCCCAACCAATACAGCTCGATGAGCAGGATGAACAAGCCCTTGTTAAAAGCTCATGGCAGCTCCAAGCACACTGGAGGAGTTGTTGCTTATCAGGTGTCCCACTTGCAAAAAGGCCATGGCCACCCCAACCGAGGTAAATGGTGGGACTTTCCTTCTCCAGAAAACAAGTAATTGGTCCCAAACCAACAGGGGTGGCAGGTAGGAAAAGGAGGCCAAGTCACGGGCTTCAAGCTGAAGAGATGAGAAGATCTCAGGAAAAGACAGGTTGCCTAGGGCTTGTCAAACAGCTCCAACTCCATTGGAAAGGATCCTCTGGAAAAAAGGACCAGCATTTCTTGTCAACAAATGGAGCCATGTCATGTTAGTGCCCAAAGTGAGAACATACTGAAATTCTTATTTCAGAAAAGTACTTATATGCTGTACTATTCTCTACTTTTAGTGTTGGAAAAAAAAAAGTGGTAAGAATAAGAAATATAAGAGCAAGCTGAAAAATGTACCAGTTTGGTCCAGAAATAGAGATCAGGAATGAAGACAGGAAAATCTCTCATACTGAAAAATAGTTGTATTTCTGAGTGGAAAAATCTACTTAAGACCCTTTCCAATATCATACAATCTGTAGTTCCCAGATTTATTGACTCATTTTTTGACAGATATCCAGCCTGTAAGCTGTCTCCACATGGTAAATTCAATACAGTAATACTTTGCTGCATCGCAACTCCTCCATTGCGACCTCGCTGATTTGCGAGAAATTTTTCTCGCAGGCCTGCTTCAGTGATTCACGAAGCTTCCCAGCCAATGCATGTGCACTGCCTCTGCTTTACTGAGGGGCAGCAGTGGCGCTCCATGTGGGACAGGACTGGCCCAGCGCTGCGAGGAGGGCGCGCAGTGCCTCTCGCTCCCGTGGCAAATCTCAAGCAGAATCTCAGGTTTGCTTCTTTGCTCTTACTTTTGTCTAGTGCAAACATTTCACTCCAAATACTTTCTAGAATGAGAATATCTGACCAGGCACTTTTTTTTCAAAATATCTATTTTTTTTTTGCTGTTATCCTTGCCATTATACAGAACTGATATCAGATGGTTTCATTTTGGTTTTATTTTAACTACCTTAACTCAGTAGTCATAGAAAATTTTTGCTGGTTTTTGTTTTTTAGATTTTGAAAACATATTTATGGCATGATAATTTCATGTCACTGAAACTGCAGAATTTCTGCTTTAGTCTTTTTTTATGCCTTATATTTCTTCCACATTCAACGCTCTTCTTTCTAATGTATTTTTTTAACCTTTATTAATACAACCTATAATGTACAACAGCAAATTAAATAATCTAAAGCCTCTTTAAGTGCATCTGACATTGTAAATTTGAAAGTAAGGTATGAGGTTTGGGTAGATTACACAGGCCCAAATAATATTTTTGGGGTAGATGACAGTTATTAATGTCTTACCT
Source organism: Pitta sordida (assembly GCA_013390025.1). NCBI lineage: Eukaryota > Metazoa > Chordata > Aves > Passeriformes > Pittidae > Pitta > Pitta sordida. The sequence continues at coordinate 30,632 of WEKX01013164.1, forward strand.
GTTTTCCTTAGGTAGAACTCAGAAAGATTGTCACATCAAAATGTGATATAACTACTGTGTCCCAGTGGAGAGTGTGTCAGCCATTTATTATTGCTCTTCTGATTTCCACTAATGAAATTGACCTGCTATTAGAATCAGGTTGAATAGGGTAGAAACTTAGTTATATCAACAGCAAGGTTCAATCTGACAAAGTTAATAGAATTTCTTTCTGCAAATTCTACAGAACATGGCATCCCAGGCTCTTTCTGCACAGTGGTTTGGGAAAAAGCATTAGAACAAAATACTAGGTATATTCATTATAGTTTCTAGAAAAACTCCCTTGTACCAACAATGTTTAGAGAATTGAAATAGATTTGCTTTAACTCAATAATATAACAGATATTTGTGGTGCTGTGCAAAGACCATTCTTGTGTTCTTATAGAGAAAATTTTGTCTCTACTGTGTAGTAAATTTGAATTTCATGGTGGGTTTTTCTTTTCAGTGAAGTGCTGTTCAAGGTGATTAAGGATGTATAATCTTTTCACTATGATGTATAAACTTATTCTACTTTCAGTTCATGCCTCCCCTTTATGCTCACACACAGTAGTGGAACATTAACCTCCATTTTAATTCTACAATGTTAACACGTAGCTCTGTGTAGTGAAGATGTCAAGGAAAATCAAATCATATCCCTCAGGGATTCAGACACTGTCCTGTACAGGGATCAGAAAGACTTCCCAGCTGGAAACAGGGACATATGCTGGATGAATCCTGAAGGCACTTTATCTTCTTACCAGAAGTACCAGCCCCGATAGATCAGGAAATAGGATACCAGAACAATTTGCAGTAATCACATACATTCACGAAGTTTTAAACTGAACTTTAATCACTGCCTGTTCACATCAGAGAAGACTAATTGTCTTCCCCTTTCCTTCCCCTGAAATGAGAGGTTGATTTGCTAATCATCCAATCAAGTGCAGGACATGGGGTTTGAAATGCCAATAAGAAGTTTGTATTTCTGAAGATACAGTGTGATTTAAGAACTTAATGAGTGAAGTGTCAGAAGTAACTTCCCATGAAGGGAAAAATGGATAATGTTTGAATGAATGGGATTTCTGAGACCTTCTGAGACACAGAATATAAAATTAATTAAATGAGGATGAGTGCAAAACTACATGGGTAGGAGTGAAGATGCAATCCAAGACCTAAATTTATGTACAGTGATTATTTAAATCCATAGCCTTGTAGATCTGTTGTGTGTCTTTAGGAAGCAATCAAGATAACAATGGAAAGTGACTCTGGAAAAATTATGGTCTAACCTGCTTCTTCGTACTTTCTCTTGTCCACCTTATATTTTAAGTGGCTGATTTGGGGGGGGGGGGGTTATTAATACTTAAATATTGTTACTAGCTTAACTACCTTTAAGCCATTCTGAATATATATGGCAGAGGTTCAGTTTGGATTATGGAACCACACTGTTCAGGATTCTGCACACTGTTCCTAATATACCCACACACACTTCTTAAAGTATCTAAGTTCCACAGGTTCACAGGTTATTCTGAGTTGGAAGGGACCCATAGGATCATCTAGCCCACCCAGGGATCAGGCCACAAGTGTGGAAACATGGGCACCAACCTGCACCCATCCAAGCCTCCCAAAATCTAGACCATATCACTGAGCTCCTCAACTAGTCTTCTCTTAAACACCTCCAGGGATGGTGAGTCCACCACCTCCCTGGGCAGACCATTCCAATGAGGGATCACTCTCTCTGAGAAAAGCCTCTTCCTAACATTCAGTCTAAACCTCCTCTGGTGTAGCTTAAGGCCATGTCCTCTTGTTCTGGTGTCATCAGCCTGAGAGAAGAGATTCGCCCCTACCTGACTGCAACCTCCCCTCAGGTAGTTGTAAACAGCAATGAAGTCACAGAACCGCAGAATACTACGAGTTGGAAGGGACCCACAAGGATCATCTAGTCCAACTCACCATCTAACTCCCGCACAGAGACCGAAAGCACACCCCAGAGTGGTGAACATAAACTGAGTTCCCTCACAGGCGCACAGTCCACTCTGAGCCAGGAGAGACCCACAGGATGATCCAGCCCTACACCCCGAGTTAGACCATGTCACTAAGCTCCTCATCCAGTCTTCTCTTAAACACCTCCAGGAACGGCAACTCCACCA
>WEKX01013166.1:0-49541 GCA_013390025.1 Pitta sordida
ATTGAGAGAGGCTTAGCGAGTTCTTCTTCCAGTTCGCTCAACACTCTAGGATGTAACCCATCAGGTCCCATAGACTTATGAAGATCTAAATGTACTAGTATGTCCCTTACATCTTCCTCCTCTATTAAAGAGGGGTTAAGCTGTTCCTTGTCTGTGTCGATCATATCAAGAGNTATATATATATATATATTATACAGGCCCCCCTCTTTGCTGCACTATTTATTGACAATTTAATTATCTCATGATTGCTACATCCCAAACAACCTCTGACATCCACATAACCCACCAGATCTTCCCTATTTGTGAAAAGCAGGTCAAGATAAGCCCCACCTCTGGTGGGCTCACTAACCAGCTGGGGTACGTGGCAATCCTCAATACACTCTACGAACCTTCTGGACTGCCTCCTTTCTGCTGTGTGAAGTTCCCGGCAGATATCAGGGAGGTTGAAGTCGCCTAGGAGAATTAGGGAGGGCGATCTTGAGATGTCCTCCAGTTGTTTATAGAACAATAGGTCAACATCATCCTCCTGAAATTCACCTTTATTCTTTTCTGTAAATCCCATATTTAGACTGCTCTCTGTGCGAAAGAATCACATAAGAACCTCTAGAGTGGTAGGTCACAAAGTGGCTTGCAGGCATGAAGTTGTACTGAGAGTTAGTAGGATCCTGATGACCTACAGAACACTCTTCTTCCACTGACTTCTGCTAGAGCACTCTCACTGCAGATGAAAAACGCACACCCACAAAACTGTGGAAGCAGAAATTAATTCTTGTGCCTCTGAAAGATTTAAAATATTTATGCAGTTTTTTAATTGCACTTTCTTGAATTGCTTGGATAATGACATTTTATCAAAATACTTTTGTTGCATAGTGTGAAATTCTGGGAAATTAAAGAGCTGATGACAGTGTGATTTGCAGGATTTTTCTACCACATCATGACAGTGTTGAAAAATCAATTTAAAATCTGTTAAGAATTTAACTTGGAATATATATGTGCTTCTTCATCTTTGCAGATGTATATCCTGACAGAATAAATATGCTTGCAATTATTTAAAAATGTTTAAATTTATTGCTATTTAGGTTAAACTTTAAATGTTACTTGCCTTGCTGAATCAGGAATATAACACAGAAGTAGCTAGGAGTAAAAAATGTGAAGTCAGTAGAAGTTACTTATGCATGGTGGTTCATTTTTTTCTGTTTTTAAGGTTCCATGTTAGTTCTAATTGGAAAGACTGATGAGGAAAAAAAAGAGAAATATGTAGAAGACTTACTTCATATTTCTATGTACTTGATGGTGAACCTCATTGACGAAAAAGAAGAAAATAATACCATGGATAAGAATCTGCAGAGCTTTTCCTTTTAGAAAGTTAGCTAGTTTCTAAAATAATAGTGTTCCTTCTTTTTTAACCTTCAACTGTTGAGAGAATTGTTTTATAATATGCTGGTATATGTTAGAACTGCTTCAAAGAGCATTTTTATTAGTAATGGAGTACTCAGCTGTTTTGACACGTGCAAAATAATGTATGTATATACAGTCAACCCTCTTTTTTCATAGTACTGCAGATCTGGTCTTCCCCCCGCAAAGCCCTCCATTCACATTGACAGGCAGCTCATTAATATGTAAATTTGCCCGGTCCCCCTCAATTCTGGCATGCTCTGGCACTGTTTCAGCACTGCCCCACTGTGTAACGGAGTTTGTGTGGGCTCTTCCCAGCGCCTGCAGCCACCATGCACCGGGAAAAACCCCTTTTCTGCTCAGCTGGGGAAGCTGGCACTGGGATGACACTGCCCAAGCTGCTGTTCTGGCATCTCTCTGGGTAGGTAGACCTGGTCTTGCCATGCTCTGGGTAGACATGCTGTCCGGTCTCTAACTACATCTATTTCAAGAAAGTACTGGACACCATGTCTACCCTGAGAGTGTGGCATGGCGTGGCGGTTATTTTGAATATTCATGACTGTCTACTTTGAATATTCATGACTGTCAATTCATGCAGATGCAGTTGCGAATGCCCCATGAAACGGACTTCCTCAATCGTGGAAAAATGATACCGTAAAGAAGTGAAACCACAAATGGGAAACCGCAATGTAGAGAGAGTTGACTGTATTTTCTTTTGAGGAGCACTTTTTCCTACCTGCCTTACTAAGATTATGAAATCATGTATTTAAATATGTGCAAATGAGGAGTTCATCTTTCCTGACAGTCTGCTTGCTCCTTCTCCCTTGCACTGTCAGAATTTCTCTGCCTATCTCTGATTCAGGGTAAATGGTCTGAATACAGGGTTGTGTTTGTGTAGCTTATAAGCATGAATAGATACAACAAGAAAGAACTGATGAGGTAAAATTATTGCATTTTGAATACTGACCTGGGGAAAGGTCTCTCAAAGCGAAATATTATGCGTGAAGAGAAGTTTAAAACCAGAAAAAAATGTAGCTTATCTGATAGGCTAGGGTACTTGCATTCACTTTGGCCATTTCTATCAGCTTAACATGATCTGAAACCCAAGTCTGATTATAGGATTATGGGATGGCACCTGGGATTTTTAGTTCTTGTTTTAAACCCATGACTTCACTTAAATCAAGGTGTGTTTACAGAAAACCCATGTTGGCAAAGAACATGTTTCATGAGTAACTGGGGAGAAACTCTGGGAATAGCAGTGCTCCTAATGAGAAAGGACAAGTGTTGGAAACTTGACATGCTTTTGCTATTCTCATCTCATTTATTGCTGCAAGTCTGCCATAACTTTAATTTGCTAACACTTCTGATACATTTTATTATATTTAGGGAGGACATAAACATGTACAGGCAGGGTAGCTTTTCACCTGCAGGAAAGCATATGGATTGCTTTGCCCCCGAGATGGATAGACCAGCAAAACTTGCTTTTCTCAGCACCAAGAATTGATTTATTTGTAAACAAAAATGAAAACCTGTTTCTTCAATTACTTATAGGGAATAAAAAGTAAAGATATTGAAAGAAAGTGTTCCCCCTCCCCCCCCCCCCCCCCCCCCCCCAATTATTTCAGATTTCCATTAAAGTTGCAACATCAGAAACATTATACTGTTTTTGTCAGTACATCTAAAATTCACAATTCACAATTTTTGTTTTTCTGGGAGTCACCTGGATCAATATATTTTATCTACATGTTGATATTACTGTTGAATTTTTGTGCAGAATGAGTATCACTTTGTCACATTTGGTATGTGCTTACACTTGATAAGAATATGTGGGTAGTAAAAGTTTCATGATGTTATGAAGTATTATTAACTTTTTACTTGAAAGTACATCATGTTTTTGCCAGCCATGTTAGCCTGGCATCTTGCTGCCATGGAGCAATCTCACTTAGTGGAAAAAAGCAAGTGGGAGTTTTTGGGGTTTGGAGCTGATTCAGTTCTGCTGGAATAAGAATTAGAGGTAGAATTAATTCAGGCAATAACAACAAAAACAAAAAAGGAAACAATTGAAAAAGGAACAGAAGTCCTACTGCTGATGAGATATAGAAATTCTTTGCAGGGAGAAGTGAGAACTGTATGAAATGAAGAACCTGTACTGTGAGGTATAGCTATCTGAATTGATGTTTAGCCTTTTAAAAGTATTTTAACAGTTACAACTCAGATCCATTAGAAATTGCCTTAGCAACTGAATGAAACTTATTCAATGCTGCAACAGCTTCTGTATCCATATAGAGGCTTTTTTTACAATGCTCCTTCACCTCTCCAGCATAACACTTTGACTTGAAGGAAACTTATTTTCTATGAATATTTATAGCCTATTCTCTTAAAAGAAGTTTTATGGATTTGATTACTGCTCCCACAGAACACAGATGAAAAGAAACCACTGAAAGATCAGCCTCTGTCTTGTCACTTCTTGAAAATTGCACATTTTATTAATGTCAGTCGAGGTTTTCCTCTTATTATTCCTAGTTAAAAGAAAGGTATTGGTAATTGAGAGGAGTTTTTTAATAAAATGTCTTTTTTTTCAGACTTAAGCCAGAACTTCATTACCTTCAACATATTTTATTCACAGGATTGTGCCACAGAATTATGGATTAGTGCTAAAAGTCAGAATTCTGTCGTTTGGATTCCAGAGAATACCAAATACTAAATAAACAGTATTACTTTTTTGACAACATGGTTCCAAAATCACTGAATAAAACTAAGAGAATTGTCTTCTAGGAACTGGAGGGAGGGAGGGAGGGAGGGAGTGCAAGTGGTTCAGTCACCAACCCTAGAGGCATATAAAAGATATGTAGATGTGGCATTTAGAAACATGGTTTTGTGGCAGACTTGGCAGTGTTAGGTTAATGGACTCAATCTTTAAAGATCTCTCACAACGTAAAAGATCTATGATTCTTTGAAAAAATTATGCCCAACTTCTATAAAGCAGAGATTTTCAGTTTCATACCAGACCATTGTTTAAGACAGATACCTTTACCTCTGTGTTATTACACAGGGCTTATCCTTCAGTAAGATTCATACAGGAATTTCTTAAATGTAAAAGTTAATTTATTTTCTGTGCATGAAATTGATGAATTAACTTGAAGGAGGAGCATTATCTGCATCCTCATAATAGGGATCCACCGGTAGCAACTTGTGAGCGATGGCTGTAACACAAGCATGTGCAGGTGTGAAAAAATTCTTGTATATATATATAAAACAGAAATACTGTACTTTCAAAGCAAGAGTATTCATATTCAATTCACCAAGTATTTAGATTTTATAATAATAGTTGTCATTGTATGGACTTCTCTTGCACTATGTTCAGGAATGTATGTTCAAGGACATGTGCACGTATGTGGCAGGAAGGGAGTCCAAAGATTTTGTAAATATTGACAATATATGTGGCCATGAGCAAGTTTGACTGAGGTTTGTTGAAGATTTTAGATGCTGAATGTTCTCTAATTAGGGGTCCATGTAGTGCACAATTCTCACCCAGTTATTGAGCTATTGACCTAAACAATACAGAGAATTTTGGAATTTCTTCCCCGATGTGCTTCAGCTACCTGCTTGTGAGAAAGAGAATAGGAATTTTCTAGCTACTTCACAATGTTGAGAGGGAAGTCTCATGGAACACTGAAAATTCTCTGAGACTAGTACTAATTAAAATCATAAAATCCCATGGAGTATTTGTAAATGTGTAGGTGTATGGCACAGGCATACACAAATATGTCAAACTTGGAAGTGTAGGACAGAATTAAGAAGAGGAAAAGAAAAGAGACCAGTATAAAATGTGGATTTTTCTATGCAATAAACACAAACATACAAATTACAGTATTTCTGTGGTGTATGCAGAGATTTCCCCACAGTCAGTATAGGTACTAACGCTGTCTTTTTAATAATGATATGTCTAGACCATTATTTATGCTGAAAAGGGATATCTTATTTATCTGTGATTAAGTGCGTATCTTTCCTTTTACTCTGACGGGGAGCGATGTATTTCGATGCTAATCTCCTGAGCAGTGATCCAAAGGCAAAAAGCATTTTAGCTCCAAGAAATTCAATGAAGTACCTTTCATAAAGATTTTGTTAGATAGCTCCTCAGGGCCTGGAAAAAGCCCCTTTTGATCTCTTAAAATCAATTCGACATTCAGTATCAAAACACATGTATGCCCTTTCAAAAGGGTAATCAGTGTAATTGAGCTGGGTGGTCGGGGTGGATGTGAACCCATGGCAATACTGCTGTTGGATGCACCGCAGTGTCAGGTGGCTGAGGCCAAGGACATGGCAGCCACTTTCCCTGGCTCCAGCCTCATGGGATTCAGCAGGCCGGGAGCTCAGCCTTTTTTTCTGAGTCTATGAAGTCTTGTCAGCATCAACTGCCTGTAGTCCATTTTTAAGCAATTAAGAGTGTGCCTGCTTACCAAATCATTTATCCTTCGATATTGAGCTGTTCCATCAACAGACTGCCTATCCAAAACTATCACTGGGAGTAGTTTCTCATATCTCAAAACATATGACATTAATTTGGTATAATTTTCACTTTATTTGATACCTGAAGAATCATGCCTTGTATAATCTGAGGCATGTCAAAAACAGTGAGAAGGTGTTTACTAGTATTTATGTTTTCTTCTTCAGAAAAAAAATGTTTCAAAACTTCCCCAGACCATTCACTTCCACTTGAGACATTGATATAAGTGATGACACTCTCTTCCAGTCAATTTTTCAAGTAAAATCTAGTCCTAGAAGTCTCAGAAGCACCTTTAATTTCTCTCATGAGAAATACTTAATTGCAGACAGCTAGTTTCAGGAGTAGTTATTTGTGAGAAACATACTTATTTGGAGTTTTTCTAAATCCTGAAAATGTGAGTCTAAAGGAGCTTTTCTGAAGGAGTGGTTAACTAGAAAGCAAAGGGATCTCTTTCTCTAGTTAAAACAGAAAAAATATAAAAGTAATTAATTGTAGGTCTTCCTTTTTATGAAGGTTGGAATGCAAGGACACACTCTGAACGAGTGTCTTGTCAATTGTATGAGAAGTCATAGCATCTCAAACTTTTCCATATTTGCAATATAACCAATTGTTTGTCATGGGGCAAAGGACTCAACTAGAAATTGAAACTTCAAACACTGATAATTATAAATATATTACTGATTTTGAGCAAAGCTGAGTTGTTAATTTATTGTAAATCTGCTTCATTTGAGAAAGCCACAGACACTTTCATCATCAAAGAAATTTGTCAAAAAAGATAATACTAAAATAAAAAAGAATTCAATAAAATTTCTTTTTTTTTTCTCCTTTTCATTTAGCATAGCCCTGTTTCCACCTCTATTGTGGACCTAAGGGGCCCAGATTCCCTTTGAATGGGATTTGATTGTCAGAGGCTCTAAGGTGTTTGGAGTTGAAACCATGAAATATGTTACTTTCTTGTGTGCAGCAATTAGTTACAATCTACTTTTATTCTTAATTCATTCTGGGGTTACCAGAAGCTCCTTCTAAAATACACTTCTTGTCCACAGCTGCTTGTCAGAGACAAGTCCTTTGGACACTAAGCATTTAGCAGGACATGAAAGGAAATTGATAAAATTAGGAGGCAAATTGTGCTACTGGTTATGAAAGAGAAGTGGGGAGAGTACACTGGGGAAGGAGAGTTTGAAAAGGATACTGACACTATTTTGGATGAAACTGATCTAACTTGGAAAATTAAATTTTATATTCTATACTGTTCATTGCAGATTGCATTGGTTTAAAAACCTTGAGGAAAACTTTCCAATGAATTTAGCAAGTTCGAATCAAGCACTTTGTTCATTTCCACTTCAAATCCAAGCATTTTGTTTCAAATTAGGAACAAACTGGTTCTAGCAACTATCCACTTAGTAGAAACAGAGGAAGCAATAAGCCATAGGACTAAAGGGGAGAAAAGTAACCAAGGTACTGAGGCTGTCTGCATGACTGCAGTGTCTGTCCTGTTCACATCCTATCTAGACAAGCAGCTCTGAGGCAGGGAAAGGGCAGATAGAGAGTGGTGTGATGTGGCTGATTCCCTGAGGTTTCTCAGTGGGCAAGAGAGGTATAACCAGACTTTAGGCTGTCCTCTGGAGCAGAAGCGAGAACTCTGAAGTGACAACACCATGCCAGGGAGCTACTGCGGTGGAACCAGACGTTCCTGTGCAGCAGTTGGAGAAGAGCTGTGTGGTAAACAGAGATATGTGATGGTGTTCCTGTGTCCTCCTTTCCAAGTACAATGCCCAGAATTAGGTATTCCTTGTATTTCACCTAGCAACAAAATTTTTCTTTTTTGGTATTATTATTTAAAGAAATAAATAATATTTTTCTGACACAAACCTATCAGGAATTGCATCAATCATATGAAATATAAATATGTTTTCTCTCCTGTTGTGTAAATAATGGATTAGGTTTTCACTGGAGAAGCAAAGAGTAGGATGTAAGGACAGTTTCTGTAACTCACAAAGTAGGCTGTGGTGTACAGCAGCAGACTGTTATAAAACATGACACAGTAGGAAATGTGATTAATGTGTGATGGAAACCCCTTGGTGGATCAGGTCACTAAAGTACATTTGCTATCCCGAGAGTGCCATGTTTTATGTTATGTGCAGTGTGCTCTGGATAGAAATAAACTCCTACCTGATGGTTTATCCAGTAATATGTGACATTTTTTCAAAATTATTACAGGTAATACAATACTTTTCCTGTTGTTTATGGAGGAAAAGAAATTGACAATTTTCAGGAGGAAAAGCGAAAATTTGAGTGTAAAAGGGAGGTACCATCCTTCCGTCAAGGACGACATAACTGATTTAGGGGGCAGAATACAAAGAGATGAACATGAACTTTGTGTCCTCTTACCAATTAGCAGCAGATGAGAAGCATGCTGCAGAGAAATGTTTCTGTAATAGCTGTGGGATGCTCATAGAATGCCTGTTTGTTTTGTGAAGCTAGCCAAGCAAAACTGCCTGCTTGGCATGTGCCTTGCTGGGCTGGTGTTTTGTCACCATTGTGAGACATCACTTTCACAGAGCAAGTGAGCACACACACACAAAAAAAAATAAAAATAGAGGGAGAGCAATTTCCAAATCCCCTTAGTATGAGTTGTCTAAGTCCTGTGTATCCAGACCCCTGATTCTGAATTTCATTAAAACCTCCCAGGAAATACACGCTGGAACCATTCAAGCTTCTGTTGATGCATAAACAGGCATGTTTATGAAAACAGAGTAGCTTGGATATATTTGTCCCTTTTTGGTTGGTGATGAGCTAATTTTATTTTAAAACTCCTCAGTGCGTAAAGGGACAAAGTGAACTTCATGAAGCTGAAATTTCATTAATTATGTATAATTAACAGGAATTTTAGCCCTGACTCTAGTTTAAGGAAGCATACTAGCTTGGTCTACCCTTACTGTGACTTTTTCCCACTTGCCTGAGTCAGACTTCTTTTCATTATATTAGTGCAGGGAAAAGCTTGTAGGCCTCCACAACCTGCATTTGCTATTTCCTGTAATTTTGTTCATTTTGCTTTGTTTAATAGGGTATATTAGTCAATATTTGTGGAAAATTTTAATATCTAACTGAACCCTATCAACTTTGCAATTGTTTTTTACATAATAACTATTTGAACACAGATATTAGAGCAAATTTTCTAGAACTATAATATATTCCCAATGTGATTTATTTTTCTTTTAATGAATCATAGAATCATAGAGTGGCCTGGGTCAGAATGGAACTTAAAGGTCATCTAGATCCAATCACCCTTGACATGAGCAGGGACACCTTCCACCAAACCATGTTTTTCAGAGTAAACACTTCAGGGGACAGGGCATCCACTGCTTCTCTGGCAACCTGCTCCAAATTAAGTGAGGGACACCTTTGACTCGTGTGTATTGTAAGGAAAAAGTGGATTTGGTAACAGTACTCTGGTGTATCTTTCCTACATGAGAGCAGAACCAGAATAACAGGTGTCCTAAAGAAAGTCTGTACGTTAAACCAACATGCTCAGAATATATAAATACATTGCGAAAATATACTAAGCTATTTTAAAAATAAGTGTTTTCTGTCATCTTGTTCATTGAATAATTTGTGTGTATATGAAGCATCCCATGTAAAACATGACACTAATAATCAAATTTTTCAGTTGCATGCTAAAATATTTTACTTTTTATTTACAGGTTATTTTTCTAACAAAAAGGTAGTTTCTTCTGTAAAAAAAGGCTTTTATCTAATTTCTCCATGGAAAATCAGTCTTTTTCTGACAAATTCTTCCTCTGGCCTCCTTTGAAGGGCATGCTGTTGTCCTGAAAAGTGAAACAATGTCAAAAATGCCGGGGTGTTTCTTCTGTTACTTGCTACAGCTCCTTCAAACATGAGTGATCCTTTGGAAGAGAAAAACTTTTGAGTTAAAACTCAAGGCTTAAGCTCATGAAACTTATCTTTACAGTTCTGCCCAGGCCACCATGGCCAAATCATTAAAATATCAACCCTGAGAGCTGAATTTGAGGGCATTGCATGGGTGCTGGGGCCTGTGCACATAGTATTTCACTTTCTCTGTTCTATGTGGACCAGCAGCAATTGAGCCATCCCAGGCATGTTGCGATGCTCTTTTACACAATCCAGCAAAGACAAAATTATTTCCACTTTCAAATGGACAGAGTCATGAACTGTTTCTCTAAGCTTTGTTTGCAATACTGAAAGAACCAAAGCTTTTAATAATGAATAATTTAATCAGTCCCCTTTGCACTAGAAATCCCTGTTTTGCTAATCCAGGTGGGTGTATTTTAGGCTGCTTCACTTTGAAACTCAGCTCTCTGGAGGAAAATTGTATGTTGTTTACAGGTATTGCAGCCAATTTCAAGTCCAGTAGCAGACATTTGTAGGTATCAGAGGCTAAGGCAAAGCTTAATCAGTTGCTATTGACTAAGTGTAGTAGATAGAAAAGATAATTAAAACAATGCCACAGAAAACCTCCTCATTTCTAAGAGTTTTTCTTCTTGACAATTCATATACATTATAAATTGGTCAATTGTACAGTGGTTTACTTTTAGCTCAGAGAGGCTTATATGACTTACATTTTCATTTAATTTTTCACAGGGTTTACTGTGTCATATGGTTAACCTGGTAGGACCTGTTTCTAACTGTTCTGTTTCTGTAATGTAGTATCTGTAACCTCTTAAACATCTCAAGTTGTTGTAATTTAGGCTTTGGAAACATCTCCCCACGCACACAAGGTGGAAAGATATTCTGTATCATCTATGCCTTATTGGGAATTCCTCTGTTTGGTTTTCTGTTGGCTGGTGTTGGAGACCAACTAGGGACGATCTTCGGAAAAGGAATTGCCAAAGTAGAAGATACCTTTGTTGTGAGTATGCTGACTGACTCATTAATGTTTCATGCTGCTTGTTCTGAAATTCAAGTGAAATGAAAAGTCTGAAAAACAAGGCATAGCTCATCATTGCCTCCAAAAGTATATCAAAAGGTAGAAAGGATTTGGCATAGTTTGAACTTAATATTGTACACTTCTAATTGAGTATTTTATGAAGTCCAACATTTCCTACAATGATTATAGTTGGGAAGAGAAAGAACATCCGAAGTACTTTGCTTTGAACATCCGAAGTACTTTGCTTTGTCCTTGTACTTCTAAGCTCATAGGGATAATGGCCCTCAAAGGTTTTTATGCAGACTGTGATAACAAATCAGTGACTCTGGTAAAAGTAACAGGGGAGCTGTAGGGTAATATAGAAATTGTTACTGCTGCTGTGAGTTGATTCACAGATGACATTTGGTGTCAGAGTCTTAAAATCACATTTCTTAAAATCCCTACTTACCCACCATCATATATGAGGAAATGCTTACAATCTGTAGGCACCTACATTTCTATGTTTATGAGTCTGCAGGTGACTAAAGCTTTCATGGCAGCAAGACAGGATAAAAGACAGAGAGCCTGTTGGTGCTCCCCTGACATAGGACTTCTCTTTGCGGTCTCCTCATTCACTATATTCACAGTTTAAGCCATTTTCAGCTTCTTCTGCTAAACTGCTTAGTGCAGCCTAGAGGCTCATGCCCTTTGTTTATTTGGCTGGCAGTCTTTAATTATTCATGTGAAGTGGCACACCTTCAGTAGAGGAAGAGACCTGTCAAACAGGCTAGAGACTTGTGTAGATATTGATAAAGTTGTGCCATAACCAGTTCTTAATAATCAAATGCCTTGATTCCAGAATCGGTTTCACACACATAAAATTATATTAATGATGCGTTTTACTAAATGGATTTTTGAAGCTGTCAATACATAGTAACAACTTGACTTTGTAGCTGTTTTCATCAGCACTGCAAGTGTTAGAAGGATTGTTTTCCTCCAACCAGCCCTAACCTTGCACGCACACCTTTTCTATATAAAAAGGGTCTAACATGGCTTTATTTTTGAAGCAAAGCAAACTGTGTCTGTACTGAATGGACTTATGCAATAGGTAAATACAAGCCTGAAAGCTTTTTTAGAAAAGGCATGTACTTTTGGCTTTGAACCATCAGTTCAGGTCCAGACAAGGTACTGCTGAACAACGTAGGTTTCCACTGAGGTTTATCTAAAAAAACCAAGAATAATTTCTGGGGTTTTATAACTGATTTTTTTCCTTAAAAGTATAGAAGATCTGAAATCGATTTTTATGTACCTTTTTCTCCTTTTTTTCATAGGGATAATGGTTTTCCCTTTTTTTTTTTTTTCCAAATGAAATTATCCTTCAAATTATGCCTCAAAATAAAAAAAACAGTATCTTGCTTTTTGACAATATTAGAAAGAAAACACTGATCTATAGGTTGCAATCTACAACACTCTTTTATTCTTTTTATTAGTTATCCTAAAAACCTGGAAGATGCTGATGGGTTACAGCAAGGAAATTTCATGTTGCTGTAACCCAAACTGCTACTGTAATTTGAGTTACAGAAGCTTGGCCTTGGTCATGATGACTGCAAAATACTGTTTACATTAAAACTTAAAAACCAAGAAAACATTCATAATGAACTATTTAATTTCTTTTTTTTTTGTCTATTTTTATGTAAGTTTCAGGGTTTGTATATTCCATTCTTTTAAGCTGAACCAATATGCATTGGATGGATGGAAAACTCTTTTGCAAACTGTCAGAGTAGCTGGGCATGTCAAATGGGACTTTGCAGTCTCATTTATTCTAGCTTTGGTACAGTTTACAAAAATATACTTACAGCTGATGCAACACCTAAACAACTTGATTAATTAAATCTACAGAAAGTCTCAAGATGGAGAGAGAACCCAAAGACAGAAGACACAATTAGCATTCAAAAGTGCCTTGAAAATTTTGAAAATCAGTCTGAATAGACAAGAATACATTCAAAAAGGACAAATTCAAAGTACTATATGAAAAAATAATAAAATATTTAATTACATGTCAATTGCAAATGTCCACATGTAATTTTGTAGAAGTGTTCTGCAGACTCTAGGGGTTCATATGGGTAATGTCTTACAGCTGTGGAAAATCCTACATCAGAGTTAAAAGTATAAATAGGAAAGTAAATATAAATAGGCAAAACATAATAAAAGATCATTCTATTTTGTGCTATTTTTTTCATATCTAGTTTTGAGTACAACACTTAGTGGGACATGGAATTGTCTGCTGATGCCAAGAGATTACAACAAGAATTGGAAGGGATGGAAAAGCAAATAAAATAATTAATTTCATCTAAAGAATATATGACTGAAAGAGAACACCTATGAAAGTTTGCTGGAAAGAGAAACTTAGCAATCTCTTTATTTGCCTTGGATAAGACCATAAATGGTAAACTTAAACTGTAGGAGTTGAGCTACAGGTTATGCATTAGGAAACTCTCAGATGACAAGAGCAGTTAAGCATGATCACAAGTTGCCTGCCCAGTACTGTGTTTGCAGTGTCTTAAGTGGGGTTGTTTTCGTCTTGGGGCAGGTTTGGAAAAAGTGGTCTCTTACATCCCCTCCAGCGCTGTTTTCTGTGTTCTGTTTAGCTGATTTCTTGGTTAGAGAGGACTGTATCATTAAAATTCACCTTATTGTTTGGGTATTAGTGGATGCACAAATGCAGAAACATTACAGGTGCCTACACTACTTGAAACTCGCTCGAGTATCTGGACCTCCCTCAAATCTTTAGCATGATCAGCTGTTTATACTAATGAATGCTATGCATGAGTGTTATACATTCACTCACCCAGAACATGAATGTGGCCACCATGAAAAGTCCAGCCCTGATCTGCACTTACTGCTGGCAAATATTTCCTGCAATAGTTATTTTTGCTTTTCAAAATACAATCCTGCTTGAATTTTCCTATTTGAGAATTATAATGCCCCTCCTCTAGAGCTACGTAGTGCACACTGGAGGTGATGGATGGGTGCTTATGTGCACTAGTGCAGTTTTATTAACAATGGGTTTCCTCTCTTTTCCCTTCCCTTTCCAGAAATGGAATGTGAGTCAGACAAAGATTCGCATAATTTCAACAATAATATTCATACTGTTTGGCTGCGTGCTGTTTGTTGCTCTTCCTGCAGTTATATTCAAGCACATAGAAGGCTGGAACACACTAGATGCAATTTACTTTGTGGTTATTACTTTAACTACCATTGGATTTGGTGACTATGTTGCAGGTAAGATTTTCTCTTGATTCTTTATCTTACAATATTTTGCACAGTGATGTTTATCCTGAATTTTTGTCTTATTTTTGGAACAGACATATCTCTCTTGGGGTACCTCTCTTCCAATTTTACCCTTTATCATTCTTGTGTTTGTGCATTTGATGGCGCCTGCCCTCATTTTGGTTGCTGTGGCAGCCTAGAGACAGGAGATGGGACAATGAAATGCATGGTGCCTGTCTCTGCATACTCAGCTTTTTCTCTTCCTATACTGTTAAAAGATACTTAATTTTTAGGTAGGTTGGATTCTTCTGGTTCTTTGTTTTGTTTTGTTTTTCTTACAGATTCTGAAGTGCATGAATTAATGCAGTATTTTAATCTGAATATATCCTTTTATTTAGGGTTGCTAAAAATGTCCCACTCTGTGAATTTATGTGACTAGTTTTGTGTGCCTTCCTTACTTGGAAAATGTTCTAGAATTGTGTTTCTGCCATTGAAGGGTTTGTATTGCTGTTAGATCTTGATTTTTCTGTCAGTATGCATTTTTCTGTATGTGTTTTGTTATGTAAGGAGAACAACACATAGATAATGTGTCCAATTCTTATGATTCTATTAACGTGTACTAGTTGAAAATAACTTTGACATACTGAGCTAAAAAAATCTACTTGTGCTGGTTCTCTGTGTCCACTGATTTCTTGAAAAGCTGTTAGCAGTGTCAGTCCACTTCTCAGAATAGATTTGAGTATGTACAGCCTGTCTTTGTTGAGGAAGCATGTTGGTTCAAGGCAGTGATGTGTAGAGGTGAGGGTTAGAAATCAAGAGCTTTGTGCTTTGACTCTGAGACTTACTTTCTTTAACCTGATTTGATGCTTCTGCTGCTGAAGCACATCAACTCTCTTCCATGAAACACCTTTCCCACCTCTGAACTCTGTGCAAGGCAGAGGTGGCTGAGAAGGTATGGACTGCAGTGCTGGGCTGCGGTCCATACCTATTCTGCTGGGGGGGAGTGTTTATGGTAGACATCTTCGTGCTGTGGGCTCCTCCTGTCTCATGTACACCCACGGCTGTTGCAGGAGTCCACGTGTACTGAGCTGAGGGGATAGGTAACTCTTCTTGCTTGAATTTCTGCCTTGATGGCAGAAATGTGACTGATCTTGTTGCGGGAAACGTTTTTCAGGTTGATGAAGTCCAACAAGGACTTCCAAAGTATCTGAAATGTTTGATATATTCAAAAATTATCTGGGTAAAATGGGGAGAAGTTTAGTTATTGTTGAAAATACTAAGCTATGCAAGCAGTCTGAAAATAAAGGTTGCCTGAAAAGTTGCCAAAGATTTTTGTAAATTATGGAACTGAAATGTAAAATAGCAAATCAAATTTATTTGAACTTTTACATAATTATTTGTGATGTTTCCATAGCTTTTTTATGTGTGTCTCACTGATTCCCCCCTTTCCCTTTTCTCTCTCATATTCTTTTTCTCATTTTAATTTTGTATTCAGGAATTCATGATTCTGGTCAGGTAATACCTAGCAACAAATAAAAAATTTATTCTGTTTCCAATTCAAGAGTCTCTGTGTTTTAGACTTTCATTCCTGAAGGGTATGTGTGTGTCAGGGAATAAAAATGATAGTGTATAAAGGCCTAGTTACATTTACTGTAAAGCATTATGAGAAATGGCCCACTTGGCCTTAATGAGAACACTGACTACATTCATCATTACTCCTATTATAAATTTCCATAGACTTTTCTATTTGTAAACCACTTGATAATCATAATTTGTTCCTATATCATGTCTGCTTTTTAATTTTACCGGGAAACCCTTTCCACAGAATATCCTTGGGTTACATTGTTCTATAGCTGAGAGTCTTTTATGGTCCACTTGATGCATATTTTTATTAAATTTAAATATTTATGTAAGTTTACTTATTTTAAAATCCCATTGTAAATCCAGTCTTTCAAAGTGTCATGAATGTTTTCCATTTTCATTGAATAACATGCATAAGACTTCTATTCAAACTGCAGTATGTTATTGACTTAAAGCTTCAGTATACAGGAATGATATTTGTACTCACAGAAACAATGCCCAAGAGTTCAGGGTTAGATGGCTGTCTCCATCAAAACTGGGAATTTAACATTGCCACTGGACTGTATTTTGTAAGGGATGAAGCTGGCAAGGCTTCCATATTAATTGTGATGAAGTGTGCAGAATCTTTTACAGTCTAACAAATTAGTAAGTTTTCTTTATGATTTTTTGATTTGCTTGTTTTTCTTTTAATTAAGTCATAACAACTGTGCAGACACTAAGGGCCACTGATATTTTTGTGGTAGGCATCATCTAGAGCACTCTCCTTGAAGTTTAGGAAAGCTGAGTGTCATAAACAGGGAAGAAACACATAGAGTTAAGGCAGGTAGTAAGGCTGTAGGAGAGGTTATCGTGATAGAATATGGGTATTCCATGTGAAATTGTGGCTCTAGGCCATGGTTCTGGTTTTTCATGTAGCAGACAAAATGATACTTCAGTCCATTTAGTGCCTAGATGTAATGCATTTGGAAAAAAAAATCTCACACTGGCATTAATTTATTAATTTTTCTTATCTATATAATTTTGTGTGTGTCTAGAATGGCATTTTTTAAGTAATACTTAGAGTGAAAATTACCTTCTTCCACTCAGAATTATAGTCAAATCTGAAGGATAATGATGGGCAGTCATACTCCAATTTGCAATTATTATAGAGTGTACTTTTAGCATAAAAATCAAACTGGCAATTCTTTTAGCATGCTAGAAGTTCATGTGATAATTTATAAATATGCCAGTTTTGGCACATAAAAGTTCCCTCAAAAATTCAAAATTCTTATGAACTTGAGAACTTAGAATTTTTTTTTTTTTTTTTTTTTTTTNAAATTTTTTTTTTTTTTTTTTTTTTTTTTTTGTGGAAACTGTCAGAGAAAAAAACCTGTAGGTTTGCGAGTCCTAAATGCAAATCTCGTGATTGTGTTAACATATGTATTGGGGTCAAAGAAGCTTTTCTTACAATGTTTTTCACTAACATGGAATTCACTGCTTTCTGGAGCCACTGCAGGGAAGAGCTCAAAAGAAAAACTGAAAAACTTTTACGAGGCAAAGGAAAGTGTGTTTCTAAATAGCTGCACAAAAACAAAGCCAACAGAAGGGATTCAGAGCATAAGGCTGTAGTGCAGGTTGTCATATTAGAAATTCTTGTAGTTCTCCAGAACTTTTCTACAAGTTCCTTCTCATTTGTACTGGAAATCGTGTAATCTGGTAGGTAAAGCTGTTATTTAGAGCCTGTGGAAATTTCATCTGCAGTTCCATCAGCAAGAAAACGCTTAAGGCAAACATAAAAGGGTGATCGCTCATGGTGCATGAAAACAGGATAAAGAGGACTTGTAGTGTATGTTCAAGAGAATATATGAACTGTATTAAAAAAAAAGAAGAAGAATTTCTTTGTGTTATGAAATTATGTGGTTTTTTTCTAATTTTTAGAGTAGTTGAAATTTGGTTTTTTTAGGGAGAGAAATACATATTTTTTTAAATTGAAGTAAACATATTGTAGTTTTTCTTGAAAAACGATAAACCTTACTATAGCCTGCACTATCTTATGAAAATCAGGACATAGTCAAATGTCCCTTTTCTTGTTTTCAAGAGAAACCGTTGACTTGAACATGATAGAAAAAAATCAGCCAAAACTGTGTGAAAGAGAAAAAATATATTTTAATGTCAAATATGTCATTTCTTTAGTACAATGAAAGATGTTCTTGTTCATGACAGTGTATGTCAAGATGTTCTTGACATGCACTGAGGTATGTCAATATATGTATAAATGGCAATACTGTTCACATATACAGATTAATCCTTTAACTTGCTGTGTGGTTTTGGAAGGTATAGTCAAATATTTCTAATGGAGTTGATCTAACAGGTTTCAAATCTAAATCAGGTGACATGTCTAAAACTTGACTCAATTAAGTAGAGGGCAGAAATATATATAGTACATCAATAATCTCTTTCATGGTGGAGAAAAATGATGCATGAGGTTGTCCCTTAATCAATCCAGTTAAGCAGATCACAGTATTTTGCAAGTCTTAGTTTAAAAACGTAGTCCAAGTCCTTTGCTATTTTTTTGTTTGGTTTGTTTTCCTAGTTTGAGCTCTGATTTCTAGCTTACTGCTTTTATTTTTTCAGTCTGTAGTTGAATCTGATGTACTGCCACTGCACTACGGATACGTGGGTCAGCACTGTCCTGCTTGGACTGAGACCTAGTTTGTAGAGTACTGAGATATTTCAGTCTGATTTAATGGTACTGAACAGGAACATTTCACCGGGTGGCCATAGCAGTTGATCTGCTCTCACTGTGTGATACTACTCACTTGCAGAAAACCTCTACAGAAAGAGATTTCTGTCATGCAGAGCAAGAGGTGTGTTGAGCACCCCATAAGAGAGCTGTGTGGTCTCCTGTGTGGTCTTCTGTGTGGTCTTTTTTTGGCATTTGGAAATGATCTTTGCCCCCTCAGGACTTCATATCCATAATAGGGTCTGTCTGTTGTGAGCCATGCATCCTCCTTTAAGCTTAAGTTGGAGTGCTGTCTTGCTCGAAGTCTGAGTATGACAGTGTGTAAGAAGTGTTTTATATCTATGCTTTCTGTTCTGAAGTAGTTCTTCCTTTTCCACTGTGTGGCATCAAATGACTCGTGTGGCCTACTTACATTCTCTCTCATAGACAGTGCAATATTATCTTGTCCTAAGCCTTCTGCATTTCCACATCTGCACATAAGCCAGCCTTTCTCTGCCCCTCTTTTTGGTGTCCTCAGAGGTAACTCTTTTCAAGCTGCAGAGCTGAACCTCCATATTACTTTGGAGTGGGACAAAAAACATTTCTAGATTAAGCGTTTTTGCCAGGTTTGTCACAATAAGGAAGATGGACAACTACTCCTTATTCTGCATTTAAAACAGGATTAAATCATATTTCTATATCCAGGCTAATTTTTACTGCTTATGAAAAATAGTAGACATTCCTGATTTGAAGGACCAACTTTTTAATAACCCAGAAATCTGTGGTAGTGTGGAATTAAGGTGCTTAACATCAACAGCACTTTCTATATTCTCTCCTCTTTTTGAAGCAAAAAATGCAAACAAAGCCAGAAAACTTTAGGGAAATAATTGCTTGTTTCTATTTTGAGTTAGTTAGTTGTGGAAAAAAATGGGGAAAAGAGTGGCAACAGTAATGAAAATCATTTGCTTTAAAGGTACCTGTTTTCTTAAATAAATAAGAAAAAAAATGTATAATTGTAATCCTTCTCTCTCTTGCCTGAGAATCAGGACTGTCCTAAAGCACCCCTGAATTATTCTCTAATGGCATTCTTCACTAAAACAGCAGCACCTCAGTAAGCAATATGTGTTTGGGCCATAGAGCAAACTATACTTTCCAAAGTGTTGGAAATCCCAAATAATTTAGGAGTTGCTTGGCAGGTGTAAGAGTGGTGGCAGCCGCAATATAATAGCCTGTGATCAGGTTAGACGGGAAAACTCATAGATTTCTCATAGATTTCAAGCTACTTTGCATTAAATCGTTACCACAAAATATCTTGCCAATAAAGGTGTGGTAACAATCTGCTCTTTGTAACAGATTATGGAGGTGAGAGTGCTAGTTAAAAAGTAAGCGTGCTCTGTTTGTGATGTTTCTTCTTTACTGTGATTGTAACCGATTTCATGTAGAGGTTAAACAAAACTGTGAAAAAGGTTTGTCCCTCAGCTCACAAAATATGTTTTACCAAACAAGCAACAAAATTCAGCTTCTGCCTTCTCAGCATTTTGCTTCCTAAAGGGCTACATAAACCAATTTCCTTTGCAAAAGAAAGATGATAGCATATCATATTGATATTCTTTATATAAGGTTACCCATAAAATCATTAGATTATTTATATACTTCAGTGCATTTAGCTATGCATACTCATACCAAAATACATTCATACCCATTTAAGTGAATTGTAATTCAATAGTTAATGAATTCATTTACTTTATTCAGTACAGTTGACTTTTGATCATGTTTTCCTAGCAGTGAAATCCTATTTAGTGTCATATCCAAGTTAGCGTCATATCCAGGTAACTCTATTATGGCAGTTCTATCATTGCAGGAGATAGTAGTTATCTTGGGGCAAGCATCCTTAGGAATGTTTCTCTCTCCATGAGATTCAATTAAATTGTGAATTCACCTGAGGAGTCCTTGAAATTCAGAAGCTCAACAATTAATAAAGGTTTTAGCTGCTGAGCCTTACCCTGAGATGTTTCTTTGGGTACTTTTTGTCCCTTAAAATTTAGGAAAGCTGAACTCCTTTGGGCATAGCTAGATGGAGCCATCTCCTGGCCAGACAGTACAGAAAACTTGATTGAATATAAATATGTCATAACTCCTGCCCAAATAACTAACTTTTCTCCAAATAAATTAAGTATAAACTGTGAAGGAAGGTCTTCTTGCAGATTAACAGAGTTAGGCTCACTTTCAATTCATAAGCATAAAATGCAAAAAATTAAAAACTGTGTCAATTCTTTTTGTGCTACTTTCTTGTGCATTGTATGAACAGCTAAGACGAACCACAAAGCACTAGTCCCCGACAGGGCAAAGACATGGTGGTAATCAACTATTTTTTTTAATTACAACTCCTAAAATTCTGTTTTACTAGATTGACACAAAATGGATCCTATTAACAAATCACATAATTTCTGGTATTTTGTTTGTCTTGGGTTATGACAAACTCAGCCTGTTGGTGGTTGGCAGTCTTCTGTTCTAAATAGAGCCCTGTCTTCAACCCTTTCTTGGGGCTACAAAGGTGCAGAAGTAATGGGGATTCATCTCTTGGATAGTTGATTAAACCATTGCAGCTCAATGCATTTTATTGATGAAATACCTAATTGACATGAAAACAACAAAATTTCTGTCTGTGAGGGCTTCCATGCAAAGATAGACATCAGTAAATTTGTTTGTTATTTGCATATAATCTCTGTGATAATATAGCAAGGTTATAACATTACTCTCCATGAGAGCTAATCTTGTTAATGTAACAATGTTCTTGATATTTTGGGTCCAATTTTCCTTTGACTGTTTCAGTGTAAGATGCAGATACATAAGGCAATGTGTTTAGATGGTGAGTATCCCCATCTCTCATGTGGGAGACTGGGGGTCCGATTCCTGCTGGGGAGGCAGTGGTGCCGTTTAAGAGTTGGACTTGAGGGTCCTTGTTGGTCCCTTTCAACTCTAAATGTTCTGTGATTCTGTGATACGGCATTACCTACCCATAGAGGCTACTTTAATGTAGATTTACTGTAGATTCTCTTCAATTGTGGGCAGATATGCACTTCAACCCAAACTAGAAGTCTGATTTTATTTGTTTCAACACAGCTAAATTGCAAGTTTAAGGCTTCTGTTTTATTATATTGCAAGATGTGAAAGTTGAGTTATTTTGTATTGCAAAGAGCTCTGGATGAACATAACTTTTGTTGTGTAGAAAGATAACATCTGTCCTCCATAGTTGTATTAAACCTGAAAACTGAATTACAGACAAGAAATTACTTTAACACTGAAAGGAAGTGACTGGTGCTTATGGGCAGTGGAATTAAAAAATACTGCCTTCTGCTGACATCTATTTTATTCATCTTTTTTTGAGTATGATCAGTCCAGCTCAGGTTTCTCCACCTTGGTTTCCCTTTGCAGAATGGAGATTATGATGTTTTCCTATCCAACAGGGACACTTGTTGATGAAGTTGTTGGTCTCAGGGTATGAAAACAGTACATCCAAAGTAATACTTAAAATCTGGTACAGCGTTGTTATTTGAAGAAAGTGTAAAGTCCTTTGGTTCAAGCTGTCCTCAATGATCTCTACCTTAAATGATGATAAATCAGAAGTTGAATCAGTTTTAGTTCATTTATCAGGGGAGTTTTAAACTTAATGTTAGGAAGCGGTTCTTCACAGAGAGAGTGATTGCACATTGGAATGGGCTGCCCAGGGAGGTGGTGGAGTCACCGTCCCTGGAGGTGTTTAAGAGAAGACTCGATGAGGAGCTCAGTGACATGGTCTAGCTGGAGGGTGCAGGGCCGGATGATCCTGGGTCCCTTCTGGCCCGGAGTGGCCTGCTACACAGTGAGGGAACTAGGTTTGTGTTTACAGCTCTGGGATGTGCTTTCGGTCTCTGTACGGGTGTTAGATGGTGAGTTGGACTAGATGATCCTTGTGGGTCCCTTCCAGCTCATAATATTCTGTGTTTAATTAATATTACGAAAGATTAACAATCATTGTCTACGATTTGCATACCCCAAACTTTGCTTTTAAGAGTGGATTTTTTATTTTTATTTTTAATTATAATTATAAATTATAATTATTCAAATTCAACAAAGCCTTTTGCTAGGAATTTTTGCAAAGGTGAGAAAAATGAAGTTTTAAGAAATTTAACTTTTTCTAGTAAAATTAATTTAAAACCATTTTCGCACCTGTAACTATTAAGTTTGATTTAATGTTAACTGTATTTTTTTTCAGGAGGATCAGACATTGAATACTTAGATTTTTATAAGCCTGTTGTGTGGTTCTGGATCCTTGTTGGACTTGCCTACTTTGCAGCTGTCCTCAGCATGATTGGAGACTGGCTAAGAGTTATATCAAAAAAGACAAAAGAAGAGGTAAGAACATTTTGAAAGAAGTAGAAATACTCTTTTCTAAAAACTTTGATTAGAAGTCATATGAATTTACAGCTGTTATTGCTCTTAGGGCGCCTAGGTCAATGTTGTTTATGTATGAAGTATATGCTGCATCTCACACTGCAGCAAACTTCATAGCAGACTTCAGACATACTGTGATTTATTTTCAAATGGCTGCACATAAAATTAGATTAAATGTACTATTAAGTTAAGTGTATATGGACAGTTGCACTTGATTTACGGGAATAAATCCCTAAAACTCCTAATCTAGACAGTAGAATGTAGGCCTTAATTTTTAAGGCAAACATCATTCTTCTTTGTTTCCATGTGGGATGCAAGTATGTAAAGAAAAGTACTAAATCCCTAAATAGTTATATTTGAGATATATTTGATAATTTTGTAGCTGTAAGAAAATAAATGTTTCATAACATGCAAGGTATTGGAATGAATTATTTTAATATGCCCGGATGTATTTTACCATGGTACCTTCAACAGCATCCCTAGTTATTTGTAGTCAGGTACATTGCTTTCAATTCAAATATATTTTCACTTGTAAATCTGTATTTATTATTTCAATGATGCTACAATATTTTACCTTAAATTTTGTCAATTAAGAATAGGTCCTATTTTTCAAAATGTTAGAGGATAAGTAAAATTGCCTTTGATTGTAGCGAGCACAGTTCAGGTTTTACTAGAAGTTTGAGAAATAAATTTTGTTTGAAGCAATGCATTATTTCCCTCTAATTTAACTTGAGTTCCTTTGCACGCATCAGTTCATTTGTGCTACTCAAATATAAAAACTCTAATTTGTTTTTGATGGAATGAATATGCTGGCTACTGTGCAGTGGCCTACTACTTACATTGTTTTAAATTGTTTTCCTAGCTGTAGGGCATGACATCAATGCCTGTATGTATTCCTGGCAATCCGTGAGATCCCAAAGACCTTGCTGTAAAGGTCTTAGCTTTACAGCTTGTCGCTATACACCTTCAGCCATTACAAACCCTCAGGGTGCCTGCCACCTTCTGAGCAGGGGGCAGTGGGGATGCTGGCAGCAGGGAGGAGGATGTAAACTGGGCACTGGGGCAGGATTAAGCACACTTTGTGAGGCATGTGGGGGTGGTGGGGCGGGGGCGGGGACAGCCCTTTTTCATTGTCCTTGCTGTGTTCTTGGCTCTTTGTAGTTAGAGGCAGCATCATGGCAGGTCTGTTCAAAGTATGCTTACATACCAGGCAATTCATAACCACTTAGCTCTGAAGTAGAGGACAATATTTATTTGATCAGTTTCATTTTGAGGGTATCATCTTATGTCCCATGCTCTAAATTTGAGAGGATATTTGTGACTATCCTTACACACTGAGCTTTCCTAGTGTCCTTCACAGACTGATAGCAGCAGGTATCACATAGGTGTTCCCATCTATGAGCTCAACAGCTTGCAGGATCACCATTTTGTTTTCTGGAAAAGCACCGGGGTCATCTCTTAACATCCAATCTGCATGACTTACACTGGCTGCAGGGAAACCAGTAGATTACTTCAAATGCCAGTAACCTGAATGGTTTTATTTTGTTATTTTGAACTTCAGAATTAGATTGATTTAGCCCATTTTTCCCTCTGCACCGGGAGGAAAGTGAGGCAGGCACATGTGGTGGTTCCCCTGTGCACTCTCCCTGTGTCTAACTGTTCTTAGCTTGGGGCATTTCCTACATTGTCTTTAGTTTCCCTGGGTTGCCTTTTCTGGATGTTTAGAAAAAATATGGTGTGACTGAGGCACTGGGACTCAAGACTATGCAAAAATATCTTGTTCGGGACTGGTTTTGCTGTATTATCTCAGAAAGTGTTGATATATTTTAGTTCTTTACACTATTCCTTAGAATTAATCTGGTCTTTAATCTCAGTTTTCTCATATTCTTTTCTGTTATACAGACAGCATATTATCCAGAAATCTTAGTATCTTGCCTACATAGTTGTACACAGCACACTCAGATTTTAATCTTATAATGACAATAATATACTAAGAATGTTTGAATTTTGTAAAATCTTGTGAAGCTATTTCAACCTACACTAACTTTAGAAAAGATTTAAAGAAACATGATTTGAATGAACTCATGAATTCCTCTAACACATCAAATGCATTCCTATTTTTATCAAGTAAAATATGGTTTGCCAGGTTTTGCAGCACAGTGCAATGCTGAGCTTTCTTTTCTCAGTCACTGGGAATGTATACCGTCCCATCTTTCCATTCTTTCTCACCTTTATAGCCTAAACAAGCATATTCATTTTGTCTACAGAAGGGAAAACCTCATTCTTCAGATATATCCAAATACTCTTGGCTGCTTCAAGTATTTGGGATTTTGCTATATGCAGGTCTCATGTGCGTTAGGTTAGATTAAAGACAGACATAACATAATTGGTACCATTTGCTCAATTAATCATATCTCTGATATTCAGGAATCTCCCCCCTACTTCTTAACCCATTGCTCAGGCATGTCTGGGAATTCATAACAGAAATATAATGGTTTAGCACTTTAAAAATATTACAGTTTTAAGAATGACAGAGATCAGTTTGAGAACTGAATTATGGCATAGCATGAATTGTGTGTTAGTTAGAAAATATAAACAATAATTTCTGTGTTCCTATCTAATGATACTTTGTAGGAGCATCAAAAAAAAATTACATTTTGTTGTAAGATTGACTGTGTTTGAACAGAAGCATTATATAGATATTTCACTTACAGGTTTCATTTTATGATAAAAACTGCTGCTCTTAGCTCATCCTTGCTACTGCCTAGGAAAATTTGAGTGAAGAAGCTGAGAGAGCTTGGTGGAAATGTAATCATCAAACCTCTTCTATACCAGCAGAAGCCCAAGGAGACTCTGAATTTCTTGTGTTGTCTGTTTTTCTCAGTTAAACCTAGATTTACAATGGATTGTTCCAGTTCCTGTGAGTGCATATTATAGTAGAGGAACCTGGTAACACGTCCGACAGGACGGCGTCCTGGTGCCAGGCTCCCGGGTGCACTCTGCAGTGACCAGACTAGCAGAATTGAAACCCGTGTTTTACTTCGGCAATAAATTCATGTATTTAGGTAGTCAAGCCTAAAGTGGACAAACTTTTTCCAGAAATTGAGCTTAAAAACTACATGAACTTCAAACTCCTGCTTTCAAAAAAACCCAAGCAAACACACTAAACCTCTGCTAATGTGTACTGTAAAACCAAAAACTTTGTAGAAAAGGTGACAAAATAGCCCATTAAACTGAAATGCATCTGGCTTTTAATCCAGCTGGCAGCTAGTCCCCATGGTAGCATGGGACACAAACTGGGACAACTCCTTTCAGCACGGGAGGCAGGAGGGGGCGGAGGCATGTAGAAGATCATGCAACATTGGAATCTTGGTAGCTGATTTGGCTCTCAGCAGTGCAAGACTATCAGTGCTGGCTCAAATCTAGGATTGTAAGACTTGTTGCAGGTCCTACTCACCCATTATTCTGCTCCAGCAGCATCCCTGACCCAGTGCTTCTCTACTGAATTTTGTTTACATTTTTGTTTAAATTCACTGGGGGTAAGCAGCGGGGACAAGTTCTCCCAGCGGCTGGGTCTGTGGCAGAACAGTCTGTGCCAGTGTCCCGCCGGCCCTGCTCCTTCTCAGGCATATCCTGGTCAGGATATGTGCAGCTGCTTTCTCTCTGGGCACAGGTGCTGAGGTGGAACCCCCTCCCAGTGGGATAGAGGCAGTGTCCTACCAGCTCCGCTGTCTCTCCTGCGGCGCTGCCAGAGCAGTGCAGCCAGGAGCAGCCACACCTGGGCACTCCAAGCAGTGAGCCTGGGCTGGCATGGGCCGGCAGTGCAGTGTGCCAGCAGTCTGTGCAGTGGCTTGGGGGGTGGGGGAAAATTTGTGTATTCATGAATGCCTACTTTGAGTATTCATGACTGTCAGTTCACGCAGGCACAGTCCCAAAACAAGCCTCCTTAATCGCTCAAAAATCACGCAGTGAAGGTGTTAGGCTGCTATCTGGGGAGCACGAAGTGGAAGAGGGCTGACTATATGTCTTTTTATTTCCCTTTCCTGTGTTCTAAGGTTAAAAATATTGATAAAAAAGTAAATATCATAGCATATTTAGGGTATGAAAGGAAATCCTCCTTGTTCTAGGGAGGGGGCATGCCTATAATGAATAACATGTAATATCTGTAGTTCTATTCATATTTTCTAATGTAGTTGTATTGTTCTTAAAAGTAGTTTACACTATTTTGTTGTAATAATGCATTTCAGTGTTTCAACAAAATAAAGCATCTATCTTTTTCAGAATACTAGTAGAAAAACTTGCCATATGCAAGTGGATCTGAGACAAGCATGATCAGATATACAGTAATGCACAATAATGCTGTATTTAGATAACAAAATCCAGATAACCAGTGTGTCAGTCAATTGCTCAGGTGGCCTTTTTCTCCTGAAATACTCTTGAAAGTTTTGTATGGGGAGGGAAGTTGAAGACAAGTAGAGAGAGAAGTGGGAGTTTTAGAAGGATAAATCTGCTGCTGGAAGCACTTCATACAGTAAGATAGATGAAGTATCAGAAAGTCACTGGAACATGCTGTGTGCTATAATCTTAAGTAGGTAATCTGTCTCTGAAGTTCAGCTTTGGCTGTACTATCTTGCCTTAAACTCCCTCCTCTTCATTATTCTCTATACTCTGATTACTCAGAACACTTTTAAAGTCTTCTGATTTTAGTCTCTTTGAAAGGTATATTTTCAGCGGGACTTTTTCTTTGTTATATTTTTTCTTTTACTTCAGTATGCAGCGACTTTTAAATTTCAGCATTTCAGCAAAAATGTGTATCCAACCCAGAATCTTTGGCATTTGAACTATAAATTTCAGATTCTTCTTTTTAAGATTACGTGCCTAAGTCCCTTGACCTCATGTTATTCTCTTTGTAAAGCTCTAGTCCAGACTCAGTGAAGACAGGATTTATCTCCATAGTAGATATCATTATCTGACCAAGTCAGATACTACTTTATAGTCAGTGGAAGAAAATGAGTGTTTCTAGCAGGATTCATCTGATTTTTTAAGGCATTTGCCATATATGACAAATTGCATTCTGGACAAGGCTGTTGTCTTCACTGTATATCATGAGTCCAGATTACATTAGAACAGCAACTCAGTTTGAAAAAGTGGGTTTTCATGCTAGGTGTCTGTCTTCTGAATTAAATATGGTTCCATCTTTAAAGATCAAGACTCAAATTTCATGAGAAATAGCACATTCACTTCTTGAGGAAATTTAAGAGGCAGTTGTTGTCTTTGATATTTATAAACAAACTCAACAAATTTGACTCATCTGAATCATCGATTTAATCTTCTTGACACCAGTGACAGAGCTGTCACTCATGTCTGTCAAAACAGAATTAGGTTTGTCATGATGAGGCCATAGAGATTATTGCACTCCCTATATTATTTGTTGTCTTTTTGTTTTACTAGCTCCAGACTAAAGGTGCTCACCCAGTGTAAGGATTCCAGACTGAAGGGAACTAGAGCCCATTCCTCATGGAACCCTAAATGTAGGCTGTATACATGAAAAGATTAAAAAATGAGTGAACTTAAGCAACAAATAGTTTTGAAAGCTTTTAAGATGGACTACCAGCCTGTTTAGTGAGGGTGTATGACCAAGGAAGAGAGGAAGTTGTTCAGTGATGATAGACTCTTTACCTGGCTCTCAAGAAACAAAACCTGTTCACGTAGAAATGAAGACTTTTCACTTTGGTGATCAGAGGCTTTTTACAAAGGCATGAGTCAATTGCTGATATATTCTGCATTGTTTTAAGTGAGATGTTCACAGATTCACAGGTTATTCCGATTTGGAAGGGTCCCACAAGGATCATCTCATCCAACTCCCAAGTGAATGCCCGCCCAGGGGTTGAACCCACAACCCTGGAGCCATGGGTACCACACTGCATCCATCTGAGCCTCCTGTCGCCTAGACCATGTCACTGAGTTCTTCATCCAGTCTTTTCTTAAACACCTCCAGGGAACCTGACTCCACCACCTCCCTGGGCAGACCATTACACTGAGAGATCCCTCTCTCTGTGTAAAAGCTCCTCCTAACATCCAGTCTAAACCTCTCCTGGTGTTGTCTGAGGTCATGTCTTCTTGTTCAGGTGCTGGCAGCCTGAGAGAAGAGATCTACACCCACATGACTGCAACCTCCCTTCAGGTAGTTGTAGACAGCAATGAGGTCACCCCTGAGCCTGCTCTTCTCCAGACTGAACAACCCCAGCTCCTGCAGTCGCTCCCCATAGGGCTTGTTCTCTAGTGCTTTCACCACTCTTGTTGCCCTTCTCTGGACCCTCTTAAGTAGTTCAACATCATTCTTAAACTGGGGAGTCCAGAACTGGACACAGTACTCAAGATATGGTCTGACCAGCACCAAGTACAGGGGAAGGATAACTTCCCTAGTCCAACTGGCCATACTGTTCCTAATACAGGCCAGGATGCCATTGGCCCTATTAGCCAACTCTGTACACTGTTGGTTCATATTAAGTTTTCTGTCAATCATTACACCTAAATCTCTCCATTTCATCACTCTCCAGCCACTCACACCCCAGGTGATAGTGACGCATGGGGTTGTTATGTCTGAAGTGAAGAACCCAACATTTGCACTTGTGAAATCTCATATTATTAGAATCTGCCCATTTCTCTAGCCTATCAAAGTCCCTCTGAAGGGCCCTTCTGCCCTCTGGTAGTTCAACATTTGCCCCCAGCTTGGTATCATCTGCAACCTTGCTAATGGTGGACTCAATTCCCTCGTCCATGTAATCAATAAAGATATTAAACAGTGCTGGGCCACGCACTGATCCCTGTGGGACTCCACTGGTGACCAGCCACCAGCTGGATGTGGCACTGTTTACCAACGCTCTCTGAGCTCGTCCATCCAACCCATTCCTAACCCAACACAGAATGCTCCTATCCAACCCATGCTCTGAGAGTTTCTTCTGAAAATTACCATGGGAAACCATGTCAAAGGCTTTGCTAAGGTCCAAGTACGCAACATCCATGGCCTTTCTATCATCAACCAGGTGAGTTACCAGCTCATAAAAGGAGATCAGGTTGGTCAGGAGGACCTACCTCTCTAAATTCCATGCTGACTAGATCTAATGTCGTGGTTATTTTGTAGGTGCTGTATAATAGCACAAAGGATTATCTGTTCCATGACTTTACATGGGACAGAGGTCAGGCTGACGGGTCTATAATTCCCCAGATCATCTTTCTGGCCCTTCTTGTAGATGGGTGTCACATTAGCCAATTTCCAGTCTTCTGGTACATCTCCAGTAAGCCAGGACTGTTGGTAAAATATGGAGAGTTATCAGCTTCCATTGAAGGAAATTCCTTGGGCTTTTCCCTTTCTTATTCCTCCTCTCTCTCCAAATAAATAAACAAACATACACCCCTTCTCCACCTCCACCCCCCTAAGCCCCCAGAAAACGCCAACTGCCGTACTTTTAAGAATTTTACATCCATAAGTTTAATGGGTTTGGTTAAACTGTTGTGATGGAATTTTATTCGTAGAAAGCACTGCATCAGGAATATTTATTGGAGACATACATACTGTGAAAACAATTGAGTGCAAAGTCATTTTGCAGGGCAGTGATTAAGAGGGGTGACTATTTAAGATGTGCAAGCAGGGGATCATTGAGTTTCTGTAAGAAAGTGGTGCTACTGCGGCAGACACTAAAAGGTATATTACCATAAAACAGTCCCTAGATTTGAGGTCTAAACTTCAGAAAGAATGCAGAGAGCAATAAAACCAGCAAACAAATCTCTGAAGAGAAGTCTGCCTAGCATTCAGATGTTTTTTCCCCAGTACATTCAAGATGTGCAGAAAAATTTATCTGAGAAGGAATAGGCACATTCAAAAAGATGATGGTTTCTAATAATTTCTGTAAAATGGGACTAGCAACAGGAAAAAACCACCAAAACAACAAACCCCAAAATAAAAAGTGGGAGTACAGTCCCACTATAACATCCCCGAGTCTCAGAGATATATAAGAGTAGTAGTGGCATAAGAAGAAGGTAGAAATGCCTGATCTGGTTTTGAATGCAATTTGAATGCATTTTGATCTCTTCCCTTCTATGAATTTAAGTCATCTGGGTGGTGTACTTGAACATGACTGCAATACTGCTTTTCTCTATCGATCACTCTTTTACAAGTCTGCTGTAGTACTGTGTGCAATAATGAACAAGAGAGAACATCTTGTTCTGAGCCCCAGAAAAAATAATCTGTTGATTTTTTTTTTTTTTGAGATGTTGTTTTGTGTAGTTTGGACATGTGTTGACTGCTAACTTCAGATTCAGCATACAAGATTCATACAAACACAAACACACACACACACATACACACACAGAGATAACATCTACACTGTTGGCCTTCTGTGGTTATATTTCCGTTCTTTATGCCATGCCTCTTAGCTGGGCATACTAAAGTCATTTAGAGACCGCTGTTTTGTTATTGCACATTAAGTACCATGTCCTGATGTGATGCTGGTGGGGTGTTGATTACAAGATATATGGTGCCTAAATACGCTTCCATGAGGACCAGCATGGCCTGTGGCGTTTGCTAAGGAGGACGCTGTCAGTGTCTCTCCTGACAGCGCCTCTGCCTGGCCCTGCTCTCCCACAGTGCTCTCCCTTGCCTCACTGGACATCCTGGATTGTTCAGGTAAGATAAAAATGCCTCCAGTGAGGGCTGCATGCATTAAGGGAGTGATGGAAAGCACTATTGATTTTGCAAAAATAAAACTAGAACAAGTGATTTACACTTCATAATAAGAGGTATTGATTACAGAGAGATCAGTTACAGAGGTGGCATTTCTTGGAGGTAATCATCCAGGAAGGTTCCCAGAATGTATGTTATGATGGTTTACATTAAGAAATCTTAATTTTTGGAGACAAAATATAATTGATTCTTTAGGTTACAGTGACAAATATATCTGTGATTTAACTTTATTGATAGTGATATTGTGCTGGGTTTGCTGCGGCCGGTTTTTTTTCTGGCAGCGGAGGGCCTACAGCGGAGGCTCTTCTTCAAGAAGTTACTGAAAGCCTCCCTCATAGCTGGCAGAGGTAATGCCAGCCAGCTCCTGTCTGGGCCCACTGCCAGCCAAGGCCAGGCCAATCAGGAGAGATAGAGACGCCTCTGTGATAACATTTAAGAAGGGAAAAAAACCAAAGTAACAGGAGGAAGAAGATGGCTGCCGGAGAAGAGCCGTGAGAAGTTGTAACTGCAAATGCAGGCACCAAGGCTAGGGCTGAAGGAGGGGGAGGAGGTGTTCCAGGTGTCTGGAGCTGCAGCTCGGGGTGATGACCGTGGTGAAGCAGGTTGACCCCTGCAGCCCATGGAATGGAGAGAACACAGGGATTCAGAGATCCACCTGTAGCCCATGGAAAGAGGAGCCCACACTGGAGCAGGAGGATGCTGAAGGGAGGTTGCAGCCTGTTGGAGCCCACATTGGAGCAAAGTCCCAAAAGAGACGTGTGGTCCATGGAGAAGAGTCCACGCTGTGTGGCAGAACTGTACCTGGTAGGATCTGTGTGCTTTGGGATGGGACTTACCCTGAAGCAGCACAGCCAGTGCTCAAAGAATTGCACTCTGTGGAGTGACCCCCGGGTAGCAGAGTATGGAAAAGCTGTTGCCCCTGGGATGGGACTCATGCTGGGAGGGTCATGAAAGACTTTCTCCCATGTGGGGGGACCCTATGGAATGCAGGGAAAATGGCTCCCTCCCCTGAGCAGTGACAGAAACACCAACTCCCAGGCTTTCCCCTACCCTTGTTCCCCCTTGCCTCCTGGAGGAAAAAGGGAATGTGGTATCGGTTGTACGAGATGGAGGGGTGGTGGAGAAGGTTGCCTTTAAGATCATTCTTCTCAAGTTAAGCTCTGATCTTCTTAGAAATAAATCCTTCATGTCCCCACCTTAAAATGTTGTTTTGCCTGTGACAGTAAAAGATTTCTAATAGTTCTAATTCCTGTGGTAGCAAAAAACCCTTCATGTTTTTTTCCTTTTCCTCGCTCTTCTCCTGTTTGTATTTGGGGGGGGGCAGGAATGAAGTGAGAGAGTGGCTGCGGGTGAATCTCTGGCATCCAGCCAGCATCAAACCACGACAAATATTTAATCTGAATTGTGTTCAGCCCACATTTTTCGGATTAACATTCCTAAAAACTTTACCTTTTTTTTTTTTTAAAAATAATTTCAGTGCTTGGATATTGTTAGGAAAAGACGTTGAAGCATGTTACTAATACTGACTGTATGCATTTAATAACTGTCTTGTGGACAAGTCCCCAGACAAAGCCAGTTCAGCAGAATACCCTTGCAAGAAGTTGTGTTAACATTGAGGAAAATGCTCTGCCGTTGTAAGTAAAAAGGACTGAAGAAGCTATGTATACTTTCCTCCACAAGGGGTGAATGCAGTTGTAATACAGTGAATCCCTGCTGCATCGTGACCTCTCCATTATGGCCCCGCACATTTGCCATGTGAATTTATCGCAGTTTTGATTCCACCATTTGCGAAATTTTGCAGCTCACACATGCGCAGTGCATCTGCTCCACCGATGGGCGGTGCCGGTGTTCCCCGTGGGGCGGTGCTGGCCCAGCCTCATGGGGAGAGCCAGGAGTCACGCTGTACCCTGTTACTCTGAGCGCAGCTGGGGAACTGACCCCCCCGCGGGCACGTGTTACTGTTTCCATGGCTACAGGNTAGTTAACTCCATATATTGATATTAGAAAGTTGAAAGACAAGCAGTTTTTGCTGAGACGTGTCCATGTAGTTGTTATAATCCTTCTTTACTAAGTATAAAGTAAAAAATAAATAATCTCTTAAAAAAAAAGTCTTTATAGCCTAAAAAAGTCCAATGAGTTTATGAAACAGTCATTGTCTCATTCCAGGGGGAGAGAGTTGAGGCAGTCTTTTGAGTGCATGTGTCTTGGTTTCATTAAGCTTTCTAGTACAATCCTTAATGTTTGCTATATCTGGCTGCACTGAAGTAATTGGCTGTATAGTGAAGGCAGAGAATACACACTGTTCTCCTGAATGACCTTAGGCTGAACTGGTAGAGCTTTATGTAAACCCAAGTAGTGTCTTGTGGTTCGTGCAGGTGTATATCATTCACTCTCATCAGGTTGAAAGAGAGGTTGGATGACTCTCTGAGGTAGGTGGAACCACTAAATAGAATAACTGATTTTGAAAGTAAAATGTCAGCATCTTTTTCTTTTTTAATCTTTAGAAGTAATAATAAAGTAGAACATTAGGGACTGAGGTAACCAGGCCAACAACATGTCTACAGTATAGAGACATTTACACATGACATGGAAAGAGATATCTGATGGGCAATATTCAATAGTAGTTCTGAGGAGAAACCTTACATAAGAGTGTTCAGATGGAAAAAAAGGAGGAAAACAAAAAAGGGGTAAAACAAAATAAATGTGTTGACTGTTAGTATATCTAGTTCTGGTTTTGTAGACATGATTTTTTTAATATTCTTTTTAGGCTGTTTTTATTTTGTTGAATCAGACTATGATAGAGCAAAAGGGACATTTATGCATCTGCCATCTGTCACATCTCCACAAAGTATATTCCCACAGCTGCCACCGTAGATGTTCCTCCATAAATACAATAATCAAACTTCATGGGCTCTCTGCATTCCCATTGGAGAATGTGGTTTATTTCATCCAAGGCATCAGATGTGCGCATGGAATTTATGTGGGAGAAACCAAACAATCATTGCTCACCAGATGAACTCACAAACATTGTTTATTACAGGACTGAATAATCCAGTTTCCATTGGGATAGCATTGTTCACAAAATATTTCTGACCACCATGGCCACAAAAATACAATTCTCTATGTAATCAAAGCATTACTCTAGAAGGTAGAAATTTCAAAAAGTAGATTCTTCCCCCCCCTAATATTTGCCTGAAAATCAGAGGAACATATACCAGGCACAGGAACCAAAAAAGACATCACTTACTTATTTGTGTGTGTGCCATTTACTTTGAAATTAACATCTGGTAGATTAAAGACCTGGTGTAGAAGAGTTCTCTGCTACAGAGATGAAGTCCTGACAGAATTAAGGAATAGAAGTTAATGGTTAAACACCTAGGAAATCTCTGCATAGGTATCTTGTTAGTGCTTGTGATATTTCTTGCATTTTTGTACTGTTCTTTACCTTTAAAGACAAGTAGAGCACACTCTGAATACCTGTCCAAAATGGGATTTTAGTATTTACTAATAACATTATAATTACAGAAATACTAAAAGCCAGATAATTGGGCTGGGAATTTATTTAGTTGGACTATGAGATTCCCTTAACGTACAGGAAATGCACATGCTTCACTAAAAAAGTCTGTGAAGCTTATCTTTTTCTCTTCTTCGCTCCTGTATTCTTCAACCTATAGACATAAATTTGTGGTCAGTAGCAGCTCAGGAGGGAAAAGGTGGTGTATGCTTGCCCAGAACTGCAAGAAAGTGAGGTGACATGCAGAAAATCTCTCCTATGCATGCAGGGATGAACTCACCCAGTAGCTGAATTGATAAACTCAGCATCCCTCTCTGTACCTATTTTTTAAAGGAATTTTAGAACAATTTCTGTGAAAACTCTGTGAGTTTCCTGAAAGCTAAGACAAAATGTTATGTACTGTACTCTGCTGCCTGCATAATATGACATGTAATGCTCTTTCTAGTTTTCTCTCCTTTGCATATCATGGAGAAGTTGATTGGATGTGTTATTTTTAAGTAACAGGATAAAATACACTGGAGAGGAAAAATGAAGCTATGAAAATGCAGAGAATGCATTAGGGATAAATGTTAGAAATTACATACTAAGGAACATCTAGATTGTTAAGAACATCTGCAGGGAAAGCCACTTTTTTTCCCCCAGAATGTAGTCAAATAGATACCTCCTGCTCATGTTCTTGTTTTTTAAATTCAGTATTTTGGCTTGCAATAACATGGTCATCATAAAATGTATGAGCCCTGTACACCAAAGGGAAACAACATAAAGTACTGCTCAGAAAGCAAAAGCAGCACACATTATTTAGAAGTTTATATTTTCATTTTCTTGCATGACATATGTATATAATGCTTATTTGTTTTTTCTTATTTGATCCTCAGTGGTTTTTCTCCTCCTGAGTATATCATGACTTTTGTGTCATATATCCGAGTTCCATCCAAGCAGGATGTATTCCTTGTCATTCTGTGAACAGATACAGGTTAACCAGTTATAGTGCAGTATAATCTTGGGATTTTTCAAGAATCCCCTTGAGATAGAAGAGCAAAACTAAGGCAAAGTTAAGTTAGGTAAGTATTCATTTCGGCCAATTTAATGATGTACTTAATCACCCTTGTATTAGTTTGTTGTTTGGGTGGGATTTTTTTCCTGTTAAACTACAGACATGGCTTAATTCAAAGCCTGGATTACCTGCACTTTCCAGATCACACTTAAAAGGATGAGTGGTCTTCCTGCACGGCAGAATGCTTTCCTTGTATAATTCTTTGGATATTTTTTTGCAAGTGAAGTGTCCAGAAAGGTTCCCAAACTCTTGATAAGTATAAAGGATTAGGGCAAATATACTGAAGAATGAAGCAGGTTCTTCAGAATGTTCAAATGGGTTTTAGCTTTAATGGTAGCATCCCCTTGGACATACTTACATTCTGACTTATGCTGTAGACAGTGAGAAAGCTGAAACATGGTGGCAATGAAAATTAATAGGAATTTTGGTCCTACTAGAGATATTGACTGAGAAGCAGTTTTAAGGTGTTATTCAATTAGATGGATTTTGTCAGGAGTAAGTGAAGGAATGGCCAGTTAATGTCTATGTTTTTTTCCTAGTTCTGTCCAATTCAGTATGTGTTGAAGTTACAATGGTGATAATGTATGTGCACAATCTGAGAACTGCTGGGTCATTCAGGAAGTTCATGCAGTATTTTTTTGACGTCTGTTTTTCACTACACAACCCCTCCCTGCAAAAAAAAAAATAACCCCCCAAACCAAAGTGACTTTAACAGCAATGAGTAGACATACTTCAAAATTGTTTAGAGGCAATTTCTCATTATATTCTAATGGAATAAATGTGACGTTTCCACTACAGGTAGACAGAGACACCTAGGCATAGACATTTGGAGATGCTACTGGAGATGAACTGTGGTATTTGAGACATCCCTCTAGGGCTGTTGGATACGATGAAGATCATATGGGATATCCAGGCAGTGGTAGCTGGAGGCCAGGCAACCTGTGCTGGGCAAGGAATTGAGTCAATGCTGTTTACTATATTAGAAAAATGTCCTTGTGGGCTGTTGGGGGATTTTGATTGGGTTTTGTTGTTGTTGTTGTGAAGTGTGCTGTGTGGAACATTTAGTTGTACGTATTACTATATGCGTTCTTGAGATCTTGTTATTGAAACTTGTCTTTTCTGGAATCATAAGGCAGTAGGGTGATGCTTTGTAACTATATAATAAAGTTACTAGCTGTTGATGGTCAATGTAGATAAGTGAGAGGTGATATTCCTTGTGAAATATGTCTAACACCTTGCAATCTAATCTGGATTTTGATGTGGAGGAAGTAAATTCTGGAGCTGGGCTGGGGACTGTATCTCTATTACTAGTGGGATTTCTAATCCCTGAAGTTTAGGAGTGAGAAGCATCACCAGAGATTAGTGCTGCCTATTGTATGGCTGAGTCAGGTGCTATCACTGTGACATGTTTTTCCCATTGCTTTTGAAATGTTTTGTGACTTTCAGCCTTACGCTAAGTATAGTTGTCAATAATTTCTGTGATTAAGAGGCCTTGTCCTCATGTCACATTGCCCCCAACTATGATGGCTGAAGTCTACAGAGCTGTGCACAAGAGTGAGACAAGAAAATTATGGAAAAGTAAATACTTTTTACAGTCAATAAATATGTTAAAAAGTAATTGTTTTGAGCAGCACATGATAATGCTTTGCATAAGAGATTTTGTGGCTGTCAGCACTCAGATAAAGAGGAACTTCAATGCAGTGTGATAAAATGTCATACCCTAAGGACAGAAAGAAGCTGAATGTACACACAGATATCCCTATGGATGAAGGAAGGCTCAAATTATATACAGTCGGCCCTCTTGCACTTCGTGTCCCCCATATTGCAGCTTCAAACCTTAGAGGCATGATTTTTAAGCGAAGTAGGAGACCTGTTTCACAACTGTGCATGCGCGACTTGTCGCCATGGCGGTGGCGGCCGGGGCCGGGGCGATGTCCTGGGCAGCAGTGGGAGCACGGGCAGCAGCGGGGGCAGCACAGGTGGCAGCAGGGGCATGGGTCATGGCGACGGGGGCCACAGCGGCTGCGGGGGGGGCATGGGCAGCGGTGGTGGTGTGGCTGCCATTCAACGCGAAAGTCGGGCTGCGCAGGTCCGAATTAAGACTGCGGGTTTGCGATATAGGAGACCCGACTGTAATCAAGTTGCTTATGTGCACTGTTACATAGTTAAAAACTGCACATTTCTTTTTTTATAACTTTTTGTGCTTGAGTAAATAATTCCTATGGAATTCAGAGTGCAATTCTGAAGAGGTAACATTTTTGAGTACATTTCAGTTTACACGAAAACTAGGGGCCAAATGCGGTGATTTGGGGCATGCATAGTTCAAACAGCATTAAACTCGTAGTTTCTTAAGTGTGTCAATTCCCTCTGTTTTACAACTAACACATTTCAATTCTGAGCATTTTTCAATTAATTTTTTTCTATGATTTTAATATAAACCAACATCATAGCTTTTGTTTGTGAGCAAAGAATTTGAGTCCACTGTGTTAATGCTCTGCATCACCTTAATTGGCTGGCTGCATAAACTTGCTTCCCAGAAGAAATCTAACTAGAATTTAGTCATCAGATATGCTAACAATTACAATTTTAAGATTCTCCTGAATAACTTATATGCACAGGAGCTAGAATATGGCCACTTGCCCCGTGTGAGACAGGTCTACCACCAGCATGCATTCTGAGTCTATCCCAGAGAAGTAGGAACCGGCAAAACTCAAGATTTCACAGAATCACAGAATTTTGAAAGAATATCTGAGATCATTGAGAGATGGTTGTATCTTCCAGTGAGTTGCCAAGACACAATTTTAAAGCCTGATAACATTACTCAAATGTGACCATATGCTGGAGATGTGTGCCTGAACAAAATAACTGGTCTGGTAAATGCTTGCACAGCTGGTGAGTGGCACATATGTATAAAGCAAAACAGAAATCCATATACTGGCTCTTTGCTCCTCTAGACGGAAGCATGCTCCAGGACCTGAGCAGCCTACCTTTAATAAAACTTAGGAAAAAGATAAAACTGCTCTAGGGTGTGCACTGATACTGTTTATAATATTTTTATTACTTGTTTATTGGAAATAAAAATATTGTAGCAGCTGAAATGTTTCAACATTACACATTTTGTCATTTTCAGATCTGAAGTGCAGGGTGTCTGATCCTAATTGCACAATTTAAACACTTATAATTGTTCAGCTAGGCACGTCCTCTGTGTATTATAGATAATAATCCTTGTTTTAGAAAATATACATAATGGGTCCAGATTTGTCATCTGTGTAATTCACTGAAGCAGAGACAAATATAATAAAATGACCCCTGGGTAACGAGATCTTTTTGTTTTGTTTCTGGAGGGGGAAAGGTTTCCTGAAACCCTGTCCCTCCTGGATGAGCTGATTAATATTTGTCTTCATTATACATATTCCAGATTTTTACTGCACCTCAAAGCATGAATAAGCCCGTGGCCACTTTTCTCTGATGGTTTAGCCCCTCATATTCTTTTTCATTTCTGTGCTCACCAAGTCTGAACTGTCTTGCCAAAGCTTGAAATTCTGGACTAAGCAGTACCAATGAGACATATATTTATGTGGGTTAAATCTTCCTGGAGTAATATTTGTCAGTAGTCTATCTTCTCTCAGCTATACCTTCCAAGGATTAAGCTGGCTACGGAGCAGGGATTTAAAGACAAACAATCTATTTCCTTTGCAGTTATAACAAGAGAATATCCTCAAAAGGTGCCGCTTTTAGTTATCTATATGTGTAACTTATCTCAC
Source organism: Pitta sordida (assembly GCA_013390025.1). NCBI lineage: Eukaryota > Metazoa > Chordata > Aves > Passeriformes > Pittidae > Pitta > Pitta sordida. Next base: position 39,852 of record WEKX01013166.1, read on the forward strand.
ATTGTAGCAGTCTGAAATACAAGACCAAAAATATAAATACTGTTATATAAATTACAGTTCCTAAGTTACCTCAGACTGGTGAACTATTATCAGGAGGAGCTGCTTTGTCTACCTCATGTCATATCTGGGGAAAAATAGGTATAATTTGGGATTCTGTGCAGGCAGCTGCCTCCCTCTACCTCCTCAGCCCCACCCCCAGAGCTTGCGCTAAGTTTTCTTAGTAGTGAAACTTTCAAATAGTGGAAAGAAAGAAGTTAAGTTTTAAGAAGTTAAAAACTGGTCGTTTTCAGTGGAAGTGTATTGGCCTTTGACATAAAGGCTGTCAGCATAGGGATATGTAGAGGTGGGGCACAGGAACTGAACAGGCCTACGTACATCTATGAAATGGCAGCAATGCTACAAACCAGCACCTCACAGCCCATCTGACAGGAGATCTGCACATGGCAGGGGAAATACCCCCTCCAGCAGTGCTGTAATTGTATGGCAGTGGCGACTGGCAGGATGCGTTCACTTCACAGATAATTGGCAACAGCCCTCCAAGTCTCACGCTGCAATTGTCTTGATGCTGCTTTTTAGTGTGCCATTTCAGTGGAGAAAGGGTGGTAAGCAGACATATCACTGAGCTGACTGAAACTGTTGCTGTATTGGTACTATGTTTGAGCAGGCACAGGAAAGGGAGAATACAAGCAGACTGACGGTTTCTTTAAAGTTTTTCTGTCTAAATTTAGAAAATTCCTTGCCAGGTCTCCCAGGGATCCTTCCAGAGACAGTGAAAGCACTCATAAATAACTCCACACCCTAGTAACAATACATAACACAGGCTGGATTGCTGGGATTTCAGCATCCCCTGACCAACTGGGTATTGTGCAGCTGTCAGGACTCTGAAGCTTCTCTGTGTTGCTAACTGCCTGTAAGAAAATAAAATCAACAGAAAATATTTTTACTATGTTTCTGGAATTGTTGTTATCTCTTACTAGTGCAATGTTTCTTCTTGTTTACTCTTATCAATAAAAAAGTGAGTCTGTGGCATAAGACATATCTGTTGGCAGCAGCATCATTTTGGCAGCCCAAGGGAACATTGCACCCTCATTGGGCTCTTGGGCCTAAACAATATCTGAAGTCCTTGGTCCCATAATGTTTACTTTTCCCCTTCATTTTTGCTGCAGGTAGGAGAGTTCAGAGCCCATGCTGCAGAGTGGACGGCCAATGTCACCGCTGAATTCAAAGAAACTCGAAGGCGCCTGAGCGTGGAGATCTATGACAAGTTCCAGCGGGCTACCTCTATCAAAAGGAAGCTCTCTGCAGAACTTGCCGTCAACCACAATCAAGACCTGACTCCCTGCAAGAGAACACTGTCAGTCAACCATCTCACCAGTGAGAAGGATATCTTACCAGCTCTGACAAAGACGGACAGCATTTACATGAATGGTTTGACACCCCACTGTGCAGCAGAAGAGATAGCTGTTATTGAAAATATTAAGTAGCTGTGACTTTGGATCTCAGCCCTTGGGGAGCTCGTGGCTTACACTAGCCCTATACCTTTTATCTCCACCTTGTCAATGATCAGCGCTAACAGCATTTTATATGTGTGCATGAGTTCCACAGAAACTGCAGACCAGAGTTACAGAATCAACTGGGTTGGAAAAGACCTCTGAGATCATTGAGTCCAACCTATGACCAAACACCACCTTGTGAACTAATACCATCACATCTCTTCAGCAACACAAAGATGAATAGCACTTCGGTTTCTGAAAGATGCTGGAAAAAGCAACGTCTTCTGCCTTTATCTGCCCAGACTGTTCTTCACTTCTAATGTGCCATATGGCTTCACGAATGAATCACAGTTGTTTATGGTAACAATGTAGCTTTGAGGGATCTGTCCTTAAAATTTCAGGGTCTACCTTACTGAGCCTAGGAACGGACCATTTCTGGACTACAACACATTTGTAAATGGCAAGAAATTCTTATGCAGCCTTTTACCTAAGAAATTTTTGTCAGTGCCTTATCTTTTGAAGAACCAGAACCTCTACAGTTCCTGTATAACTTTTGATTGGTTGGGTTTTTTCTTTTTTTTTTTTTTTTCATGAGAAGTATATTTTATTTAAGCTTTTGTTCTTCTTGAAATGATGGTGTTTTAAAGGTGTCTGTCATGAAGACACCAACCAGCAGGAATGAATGCCAAAACGTAACAATCATCAATTGATGTTCTTAGCTCCAAATGTAAAGGCACTGCAATTTCAAAAGTTGCAAACTAGTCCCCCAGAAGCATTTTGTTTTACTCAGGTCCAGCTGATACTTGTTCACACTGAGTTGTAGAATTTGTAGACCCTTTTCAGGTCTTATTTTTCCAGTGTTCAGCAGTGTTTTTTTCTCTGCATCAGATGTACCAAAAACTCTGCAGCTTATCTATCACTAAATTATTTTTTAGATGACAAGAGCAAATAAAAATTACTGTTTTGATGAGAGACAGGGGAGGCCTTTAATTGCTGTATTCTAATAGCCACATCCAGAAAACAATGGAGAATAATACAGCTATTTTTAATAACTGTAAACCTTCTTCCAGATATTTGGTATGAAAAGGATTCTTAACTTCCTTTTTAAGTCAAGTCACACCAGAGGCCACATGACACTTTACCCAGGAATCTTGCTGGAGTGCTTTCCTGAATGTCACAGGGGCTGCTTGTGCCGGAGCTGTGACTAATGGGGAAATGCAATTGAAACTGGTATCACTGTGACTTTCTACATTTCAAAGAGAGATGACTCTGAATATAAGTTCAGGCATAAAGAAGAGCTGATAAATAGCACAATCTGAATATTGATGATTGTTCAGACAAGATAGGCTGATGAAAAGTGGATCTAAACAAGACTATGGGGTTTCTTTATTGGTTTTAAGAAAACATTAATTTTGTATCATCTCTTTTGCTTATAGGTGTACATGAGATTCAAAAGAAATGCAGGTTGGAACGGAGAATTTTACATTTTTTTCTTGTGTTAGTCTATTGTAACCTGGCTGTACATAAAACAAATAGAACAGGCCTTAAAGAATTATTTAGGCTCTGTATAAATTAAAAAAGAATGGGACTTTGCTGATTGGGCATGATTCAAGTGGCAAATCTTACAGCATCTCTGACCATTAGATAACATGCAAGATATGAATGTTAATGTTTTTTGGATGCTTAGCTTGTTTTCTAATAAACATAAGTTAATATGTAAATTCAGTGTAAATATCAATTAACATTTACAGAGAGTACACTTTTAAAACTAAGAAAGTTCCATGACACCACACAATGCTCTTATAACAAAGACCCTTGTCTCCCCAGCACAGTGTTCTGAATGTCCACATGGCAAAGGTTCTTCTTGCCATGTATAAACTGTGAATTGTAATGAAAAATAAAGTTTTTAATTAAAATTAAGCTTTTCTAAATCTCCTGCTTGCTACAACTGGAATGCTAAGAAATAATTTGTGAAACCAATATTTGTGCTTTCATTGGTTAAAGATTATAGCCATTTGCCACCTGCTTTAGTTTAAGCTGGTTTAGCAATAAAGGCTTGACTCACCCAACACAAAAATTACTATTTTTTTCTTGATATTAAAAATAATGTTCTTTGATTGCTGTACCTTGAGTTTCTTGCTATTTTATTTCAAAAACTTATCCGGATGCAGTTTCTCCTGTCATGTGCAACAGAGCTGATGGCAACTGCTCCATCCTTACACTGACTGCCCTGCTACCCTGGTGGTTCTCATGTGGTTCCTGTTAGCCTTCTGCATGTGAACAAGCAGCTCAAAGGGCAGTAGCCTTTCACAGTGGAGCAGTTGTTTCTATAGTGAATGCATGTACTTTACAATGGCTTCTTTATTTGGGTCTTGGCCAATGGAATGAAAGCCCACATCAGTGCAAGGGTAAGTGAGTAGGACTGGGTTTTTATATTGTTTCAAAATCTGATTTGTGTGGGACGTGTTTTAGTGCCTTTTAGAGCTGCTTTCTTTCAGAAAGAGACAGGTAATGTTCAATGTTTATTGTCTTTGATACTCTGTGATATGTTAAAGCCTTGTATCACTCTAACCAGCTTGTTTCCAGCTACCAACCTATAGAAAAACCTTTCATTTTAAAGAAATTTTTGGGCATCTTGGAACTTGCTATAAAGAGTACATTGTTTTGAGATCCTTTGGCACTATTTGAGATACCAGTATGAGTATTTGTTAAATCCCTTTAGTTTTTAATTGCTTTGACTTTAGTATGTGATCTCTGGAACGAGAACCCTGGTTAGTTTATATATATATAAAATGTTTCTTTATTCACTTTTGTAACAGATATAGATTATCTTCCCTTACCAAACTAGATTTTCCTGTTGGGAACAAAGCATAGTCAAATAAAATCCTTTATTTGGAAGTTTAATAATTAAAGAAAAGATGCCACAGTCCAGATGGTATAACTAGGTAGAGTTATTATGGTATCCAAATGTATCCAGTACCATTAGAGTTATTGGAAAATCTTGTTCTCCATTTCCAGATACAGTGATGAACCAAAAATGTTGAGGATGGCTAAGTTAATTTATAAACCAGAAGAACTCTATAAAGTATTTTCTCTCCATTGTCGTAAGAGTAGATTTTTGTATTAAAAACCCCATCTTTCTTGCTGATGGAAATTCTGCATAACTCATTTTCCCTTCTAAATATGGAACTACGAAAGCATGAATTAGGATCCATTTGTATCCTCTTTTCTATTACCCATACATGGTAATATTTCAGATTGTTAATATACTTGATACTTAAGCAAGTTTGTGCAAATGGTAAGGGGTTGTTTTATATTGCCAGTCAAATACCATAAAAACATAAAAATCCATTGGCAAAATATTCTGGATGAAAGACAAGTTGTAGCACATAAATATCTGTAAAGGTACTTGTGCCATCTGAGAGAACAATTTATTTCTCAGTATTAAACATTGCATTAATAAAAACAATCCAAACCATCTTATAGCTAGAGGTGATCTGTATTGTTTATTGTTGGCTGCGATAATCTTGTCTCTTTATTTAGGGTACTGTGTCTGTGGTAAAGTGCCTCATTTTTTTGATAGCCCTGCATGAGAGGCAGGGAGATTGAGTTGCAGAGAACTTGTACCATGCCCCTTTCTTGCTTGAGTAGTGAGGCAAGAGCTTACTTTGTCATCCCCTCCATGTTTTGTAGCTCCAGGATGCCTGTCCTCCTTTCTCTGATATGTAGGCAGCCTTGAGGTGCTACTGTCAGACCTGTGAAAAGCATGGAAAGATCAAACCATAAGCTTGCTGAATCTCATGAACATCCTAGCCTTGTTTGCCTCTCTTCACCTCTTGCTGATTCAAGGTGGAGGGTAACACAAGGAACCTACAGAAGAACTAAATCACTAAAGGTACCACCCTTGACCTGCAGTGGACATTTCTAGGTTACTTATGTCAAACTGTAACACCAGGATGGCAGATGGGAGGAAATATGGTCCGTGTGTTGGCTTGGAGTTCTTGCTCCTCCAACATTATTTCTACACCAATGACTTCGAAATAGGAAAACAACACACCCCACGGAAGATGACAGGGAAGGCTGCTCTACTTAGTCAACTCTACATACATATATACATATATAACTGTTTCTTCAGAATAAAATTTTCCTGTCAGGGAAAAAACATATAGTGTCAAAATACAGCAGTAATACTTCTAATGAATTGCTGTCATGTGGTTATCTGGTAATTATCTTTTTATTTACTACCCTGCAGTACTGTTTGAAAGGAATAGATTTTATACATTTGGAGAAATGCACATTTTTATGACTTTCAGAATTAATTATTTTGTCATTAAAAAATGATTTTTTTTTGTCTTGCCCTGCAGATTTAAATGAACATGGTGATTAAAGTGTTCCTTTTGGGGAAAGTAGACAAGATGCTGCTTTACTGTTATTGGGAATAGCAAGCTGTTGTGCTACGTGGAGATTAAAAATGTTTGCTCTTGTTTCAGCAAGCATCTTCTGTTTACCCAATACTGTTACAATTGGAAAGAGCCTGTATGAGAATCAATAGGAATAGGTTTATTATATGTAGAAAACTTGACCATTTCAATTTTAGGACATTGCTTTTCATGGTTTTACAAACTTCCAGAGAAATATGTTGCATAAGCTTGTAAACAAGTACATTACTTACTGTAGAACAATAAGTACCCTTTATACATAACAGCTGATAGAGTAGCATATGCACCCAGATGCATTTGTGCCTTCAACGTACCAACATTTTTGTATTGTCCTAAATTGACTAAATTACCCACCTTGGTGTATTGACATTTGTTTAATGTAAACCTAGTTGTTTGAAAATATAGCTCAATTTTAAATCAATACCTCAGAAAATCAATAGATTTCACAACTTTTCATTAATTATAACAGTCTATCTACACTGGTGTTGTAATAAATAATATCTTATTGATTGCCTGTTTTAGCTATTTCTGAATGTCTAGCTGTTTTCCTAGTCTTGTTCCTGTAGATAGATAATTATGAAAAAAAACCCAACTAATCTCTCTGTGATTTGTAATCAATACACTATGACCAAGCTTCTAGTACTAAAATTCTTCGTGGCTAAAACTGGGGTAATATATTATGTTCTATCTTCACAGTTACTAAGTATTTATGGTTTTATTCACTAAATGCTCTGTGTGCACTGATTTTTTTCTAAGAATGTTACAAAGTATTTATATAGACATCTCCAGTTTGACTTTGACAAACAAATGTCCTGAAAAACACTTTTAGAAGGATTAACTGTATTAATTCAGTTGTTAATAGTAGCTGACTCTCAAGACTAATTATGTGCAGTCAGATCTTTGTCCTCCAGAGAAAAGCACATAAAACACATATAATAGAGACCCTGTTGGGATTTACTACTTAGTGTGTACTATTAGTCATTAGTAATAAGTGAAAGATGTATTTTCATGGTTTTTGGCTCAGGGGATAGAGAGTAATTTTGCTGTGTGACTATAAATATGAACATATATGTTAAAAATATTCTCATAGGAACATGAGAGAATATATCTTTATACTACTGATTCTGACTTTTATAGCAGTAACAAGCCTGCTTCTGTTTTGTGTGGATTTTGCATTTTCTCCAAAGACCACAGGATTCAGTATTTATATACTCATGCATGCTAAATGCATGAGATTTGGTGGTAAATGCGATAAAAAAAAAGTTCTGTTTTAACTAGCCCAGCTACACTTAGTACACACTTTTCTGTAATGTATTGACATTTAGAGTAATTTGTCACCTTACTTGTTCTGTAGCAAAAGAGAGGGAATTTTACAGATTTAAAGGCACCCTGTTGCACATTTGGACAGAGTAATAGCCCAAGTGTTGCAGCCTGGTCTGTTCTGAAGTACAGAGTGACAAGTCAGAAAGTCTGAATGCTTTATTAATAGAGAATACCATAGTGGTTTGTATCAAAAAGGAACATTAAAAATTAGGCTCTACTGTGAGAAGTGAAAGTGGGAGTAACCTGTCATGTACTATTGTGCGCTTTATAAAGTGGAGGTGGTACAGGCACAAAGCCCTTTTCATTTCTCAGTGTCCTCAGAGACTGTCAGAAGAGTCAGAGTGTAGCCTGCATTTATATTAGTGTGTTCTTGTTCTTTTGTAAGCTCTGAATGTGCCCCATCTGTAAAGGTACTGTACCTTCCTGGGTGCTGGTTGGCTAATGATACATAATGGGATAGCTTGGCGGGGGTAAACTTTCTCTTGCTCATATGGCACAGGTGGAGTAAGAAAAGATGGGTTTGGCTGTTGTGGGAACAACGTTGTCCTTTGGGAAGAGGCAGGACACAGCTAAATGCTGGATAATTTTCACTTTGTCTAAGATGAAGCCCTTGATACTATTTTATGTACAGAAAGGGTTTTGAATTCCCATTTGGGCTACCAATATCAGAGCAGAGCTGCAGTTTTGTTTAAAGGCTGCAGTTGCATGTTGCTTTTGAGCTTGTCTTGTCTTTAAATGAGTAAGACCAGCAGAGAATTAGTATTTGAAGTAATTTCTACTTGCATAGACAGAAAATAGAAGAAAACAGTTCCTTGAGAATTAGTAAAGAAAAAATTCCTGTAAATTCAAGCTGCTGGTTGTTGATCATGGAAGTCAGGTTTAGAATGGAAACTAACTTTTATTGTTAGTACAGAAGGGCTGCATTTGCACACTGCTCCATACTTATTGTCCTTTAAGAGAGCTTACTTTTTTGAGAGTAAAGGGTTACAATGGAGAACATGTAAAGCCTTTAACTACAGACCATGATGTAAGCCTTTCTTATTTTTTATTATGAATCCTAAGCCAGTTATTCTGTACAAAAACAAACAAACAAAAACATAATGCAAAAATGCTGTCCTAGTTTGGGTGGGGTTTTTTTCCTCCGGCAGCGAGGGGGGCTAACAGCTCCTGCCTGGGCCTCCGTCGCTGCCATGGAAATCAAGGTCATGGAGGAGGTAGAGATAGAGACGCCTCTGTGAATAACATATTTGAGAAGGAAAAAAAAGTAGTAACAGAAAAGTAGATGGCTGGAGAAGAGCCTGGGAGAAGCTGAGCATTATGAAGGCACGGCCAGGCCGGCCAGAGGAGGGGTAGGAAGGGTTCCAGGCGTCTTGCTGCTGCTTGTAGAATGGACCATAGTGAAGCAGACTGTCTGCCTGCAAAACTATGGAGTAGAGAGAGAGAAACCAGAGATGCAGAATCCACCTGAGGCCATGCTGAATATGGAGGATCATCCTGCGAAGCTGCAGATTATCTTTGCGCCCAGAAAATTTGGCCACCGGAGCTGAGAGCTCGGCAGAGATACTTTGGACAGACATTTTGTGACAGAATTGCATTATGGTAAGATCTGAACTATGTACTTTGGGATGGGTTCATATATGAAGCAGTGAAGCCAGTGCTTAAAAAACTGCATCCTGTCCTGTGACTCTTGGGCAACAAACAGAGAATGGAAGAGCCGTCATCCTTGGGTCAAGATCTCACTTAGGCAAGGGTCATGAAAAACTTTTCCTTTTGTGAGCGAGAGAGAGGACTTTTTGAAAAGGCAGAGAGACGGTTCCCTACCCTAAACCTGGTCAGAAATACCAACTTGCCTGGCTTTTCCCCAACCCCTGTTCCCCCTTTGTCTCCTGGAGAAAAAAGGGAATATGAAATCTGTTGTAAGAAGAAATGAGGAGGCGGGGGGGAAAGGTTGCCTTTAAATGACGCTTCTCACATTAAGCTCTGATCTTGTTAGGTAATAAATAAATGCTTTATATTCCTCACTTGTAGCTTGCCTTGTTTTGCCTATGATAAACCTTTTTCCAGTTTTTTTTCTCTGGGAGAGGTTGTGGATGAATCTCTGGCATCCAGCCAGGGTCAAACCATGACAAATGCACAACTAGCTACAAAGATAAGTCAGGATATTTTTAACAACGTCCTTCACACACCTACACAATCTCCAATGTAGGTGAAAAAGAGGTATTTGTGAAAAACATACGTGAGAAATGGCTGAAATGGACTAAGCATCTGATTAATGTTTTCCCTATTAATATCCAGAAATTCTGGGGGAAAAAAAATGATGTTGCTCTGGAGATTGTGGCAGATGGCCAGTCTGGATGAGCAAAGAGCTCCTGAAGGAGCTGGGGGAGAAAAAGAGACTGTACAACCTTTGGAAAAAAGGGGAGGTGAGTCAGAGT
>WEKX01013167.1:0-11735 GCA_013390025.1 Pitta sordida
CGCGGGGGAAGCGCAGGGCTGGTCCCGGCCCCGGCCCCGGTCCCGCAGGGGTGGCGGGCGGAACGAGCCAAGGGAGCGTGAGGCTGGTTCTGCAGGGAGTGCGCTGTTGCACGGCATTGTTTCTGTCAGGAGCTTGCAACCCGTGAAGACCCAGGTTTCATATAAATGTAGCCGCAGCCGTAGATTTTTTTTTCTTTTCTCCCCAGAGCTTCATCCACGGCTCCCACTGGGGGCCCATCTGCAAAATTCTGACGGAGTATATTGAATGAACAGGCATGTGAATGTATAGAAGTTATATGACTCCTATCTTCTCCACTTTTATTTCTTACCCATGAATTAGCATAATTTATTTTCTATGCTCCCTTTTACAAAAAGATCAGTTTTCTCTAATAATTAGAATTTTTCAAGACGTGGTTATCTCCTCCAGGTTTTCTCCCATAGATGATGTAAGATTAATATATAATAGAGTCTTGTAGGGTCTTGCAATTTGTTATTAAAAGCTTCACTAAGTTTAGTTTTCCTCAGTCATTGTGTCTGAGGCAATTACAGTGACACAGCACACAACCTTTTTACCCAGAAGGACCACCAAGAGAACCATTAGTGTGATACAGAATAGAGAGCAAATTGGAAACCATTGGATATTTTAGCATCCAGCACTGTGGGATGTTGGCCACTACATGGGGCAAAAGCCTTTTTGAAGACTTTGGCGTGAGTAGACAGAGGCGACAACTCAGTTTGGAGAGAGTGAATGCAGAGTTACCATAAGTCTTTGGCTGGGATTGTCACCAAGAATATTTAGGTGTCTTGCTGCTTTTTCCATGCTTTCTTTGGTAACAGCAAGAAATTTTAAGGGAAGGACAATATTCACAGAATCACAGAATCACAGAATACTACGAGTTGGAAGGGACCCATGAGGATCATCTAGTCCAACTCACCAGTTAACACCTATGCAGAGACTGAACGCACATCCCAGAGTGGTGAACATAAACCTAGTTCCCTCACAGACTCACAGGCCACTCCGAGCCAGAAGGGACCCACAGGACCATCCAGCCCAACACCCCCCCAGCTAGACCATTCTCTGAATTCAACTCCAGTCAAAGTTGTGGGAACCCCCACCATCCACTGAGGTGAGCAACAGCAGCAGTACTTATGACCATAAGACCTCTGTCATGATCTTTGGCACCAGGGTGCTAGGGAATCTGAAGGTAGATCAGGATTTTGGGTTTAAGTAGCAGTGACTGGAGGAGTTTGATATGCACAGTATCAAAATAATGCTTCTTCAAGGGGCACTGAGCAAAGAACTTCTTGCTATACTCACAGCTTGATTTTGGAAAGCTGATGGAAACTTCATGGTGGTTGTGTCAGCATCACTCAGTAAAGCACTTAGGCACAATCCATGTTTCTAGGTGACTGCATCAGTGACTGCAGCGACTGCAATGTGTGATCTGAAGCTTAGAATATTTCATATGAAAAGGTTCCTGGAACTATAGATCAGATGACAAGGTGAGAACTTTTCCTACTGCTCACTGCTATGGCTACTTTTGTGTCTTCCCAGTGTGTCTGCTGTGGTAAATGAGTCCTACAGAAGCTTACTGAGGCTATACATTTTAGTCTAGAATGTCATGTAGATTATCTGGGCTGCTAGATTCCTGTTGGTCCTGTACAATGTGGTTTTCAGAACAGCATTGTGCAACGGCAGCAGAGCAAAAAAGCTGTAGAGACTTACTTTGCTGTACTTTTTTCGCCCTTTGTACCATTTTTATACCCTGAGGGGAGCAGAGATGTTTAATTTGTACACAACAGGGGTGTGTTTTCCTGACTCCCTTAGGACATTGCAAAACCCACATCTGGGGCTGGCATTTGGTGGTTGAAAACAACAAACTCCCAAACATTACCATCAAAATCACCTTGTGTGTCCAGAAGGCCTTTCCAAGATGCTTGCAAACTTTTCTTTCTCCCTGGGTACCTTCTCATTGAAAGAATGTTTTTTGTGTTTCTTACAACTACTGCTGAATAATTCTGAGTTTAATGATAACATCCTCTGCTAGTAGAACAGTACTTCTACATGGGATAAAAATTTATTGTGAAGATCTTTGTTATATTTCCTGACAACTCAGCAGAACGTGAAAATAGATGTAAAAAGATCCTCAAAATGTGTAAATATGAGAGAAAGTGACTAAGGTTTTGTGTAGCTTATGAAATGGCAGATCCCAAAGCACCACACTGCTGATAAACAGCCCAAATTATTAATTTTAAAATAAAATAGATTTTTCCCTAGGTATTTTTACTACATTTAGTGCGCCTAGACTCCATATTTATGGGTGGCACAACTGGAAAGTGCAAAAGAGCAGAAAATCTAAAGTAATACAGTGGATACTTTCAGAGCCCTTTTTTTTTTTTTTTTCTCTGAATATAGTTATGTTACCTTAGTTGCGCAGAAGTTTCTCAAGTTAAAAGAGAGAGTTCTGACCTAGGATTAGTCCTCTTACACAATTTCTGAAAATACCCTAGCATTTCACATTTACAAAAATTACTTTATAGAGTTTTACAAATCGAAGTTTTAAAAAAATAAAAAGTGCGATTTAATTGTATTTTCTGCAATGTTTTAAGCCACAGAAAATGGAAGGTCACTATCCCATTTAAAGTTTGTCAGCTCTTGTGTTTGAGTGTACATGTAGAGAACATGAGACTACAACACATTTCCTGAATCTAGTGAAATATGTTCAGTTGGAGTAGGATGATAAAGTTCTGCAAAGTAGAGAAACAAGACCGATAAAGATTGGGGAAGGAGGAAATTTAACCAGGTTAAATACAATGACAACAACAAAGAATTTTAAGAGGCACTCTACATACAAAATAATTAGAGCATGCCTGGGCTCCCCTTCTGTTTGCAGTAGTTTTATTGCCAGTTGAACTGTCTTATTAAAGCCCTTCTGCTTTGTTACAAAACAATGCTGGTGGTTCTGATGTAAAAGAAGAAAAAAGGAAAAAAGTACTGATGCTATGCTTATGACAGACACCTCTGACATTGTACCATGTATTTTTCTTCAGCAGATGTTAGGCTCTTGACTGTGCAATTCTTCTTTATGTGTAACAAGGCCAGAGTTTTTAAATCATAGCCCCCTTTTGGCAACGACTAAAAGAGGTAGTAAAACTACTTCTACTGTATTTGAATACCTTTGATTTCCTTGACTTGGCTAGTAAGTTTTAGTATGCCCAGGGATCAAAGATTAACCCACATTCGTTGTCTGCAGAAGGTGAAAATCAGCTTGTCATTACTTCATATATATTACAGTAATCCCTCAATTTTGCAGGGGTTCGGTTCTGGAAAAGTTACGTAAAAGTTGATTTGTGCAAAGAGACAGAAAATACATATGCAAATGAAGCCCTGCCCACTGCCCCTCTCCCTCAGCACCAGTAAGCACAGGGACACCTTTCCCACCATGCCATGCGCCATCTGCCAAGTCAGAGGCAATGGCACAATGTGTCCCCACCGCCCCCACGCCAGGAGGGGGCTTCTGTTCACCCGTCCCCTTCCCCACCTCCTAAGGGATGCCATCGCTCCCCTGGGGAGCACCCTTGTCTTCCCCTGCCATCCCCAGGCGGCTGCAGCTAGTGGCAGGACATATCCCATTCCTGCTTTGCTGGGGATCAGCCCCAGTGGGCGCAGCATGGGCTGAACCTTCCTCGCTTGGATGGGGAGCAGGCACAGCATGGGCCAAACCCGCCTTGCTCAGATGCGGAGCAAGGGTTCGCTGTGGCTGCGATGCTGACGCGGGCAGTCTGTAGTTTGTCACTGCCACCCCTCCAAAGCCTCGCCACAGCCACAGTGTTGCTGCGGGCAGTCCGGGGCTTGCCACAGCTGCAGTGCTGCCCCGGAGGCTGGCCCTGCCCCATGGCACAGCAGAGACACTCACTGTGCACGCATGGCCATCCAGCACTCACGTGACATGGAAAAACCCCACAATGACTGAGGGAAGACAATGATATCTTCCCAGGAGAAAAAACTGTGAAGAACTGAAGCCATGAAATTTGAGCTGTGAAGTACTGAGAGATTACTGTATTTGTCATTTGTGTCATTAGTCATGAGATTTTAGCACATGAGGAGAGTTTAAATATTTTGGATGAGACTTCAGTTTTTCAACTGAAGGAAAAAACCCTCTATTATTTTCTGTTCAGTTACACCTATGAATAAGGGAGACTGTACCTTACTAGTATATTTATTTCCCAAACTAGGGGCCATGGCAGATGGTTGGTTGAGCACAAGGTTCCTTTCCTGGCTGTTTTATCCTTCCTCACCTCTTGGCTCATGAAATGTAAGAGAGGCAGCAAACAGGTACTGATAATGCACCTTATCAGCTGCAATTCACAGTTCAGCACATTAACTTAAGCCCTCATCTGCTTTAATTTATTTTTTTTATGCCAAGCTCTTAGCTGTGGCAGCTGAGTGTCAAGTTCACGTACCCATTAGATTAACGTATGGCAACCAAAGGGATCAGGAATGATGAACCAGACACCACATTTTTTAGTCATCTGAAAGCACAGAGATTTGACAGCCTAAGTACTTTTTCCCATTTGACTGCATCATGTGTAGTTTACCTTTTACATTTTCAAAGAGGACTGTGTATCTTTGGCAAGCAGGAACTCTAATTACCACAAGGGATGAAAACCCATGAAGAAAACAGATCAGAGAACACTGGATCACCCTGTGCTGTGTTATATACTCTGCTCTGATACATGGGTTCATTAAAAATATGCTTCTACTGCCTGTGAAACATAAGAATAACTTCAAAAGTTTAGTAAAAAGCAGCGATATGCATTAATGAATATAATTCTTCAGAATCAAGAGCCATTTGAAGTCTATAGTGGTTTATTTCTGGTATTGCTTGATCTTCTGCTCATTAACAATGATGTGATGGAAATTTTGTGCAGTGGGTATTTGGTTTTGGACAACAGGATGGGCTCTCCCTCACCTGCACACTCAAGCTGCCATTGCCTGTCTGTTGCCATGTTTAAAAGACTGAGGCATGCGGTTGATGGGGTATTTTTGCCAAGGAGATGTTCCCAGGCTCTGCTTCTTGCCTACAAATAGCTAACAAGATTCTAAGAGGCAGAGATGATACGCTAATTTTCACTTCTGACACGATCAAATATGGACATCCATCTCTGGATTTACCTCTATTCCAATTGAGGCTAGATGCATACTAAAAAACCCTTAAAGAATGGCTCCTTCTTTTCTGCCTGTGTGGAGACAGCTGGGTTCTCCAGGCTGTCCTATTAACTTCCTTGTTTTATGTCAGTACTGCACTGCAGAGAGCAGAAGGTCCAGCTCTGCTACACTGAGTCTTTGCCAGAGTGCAGGGGCACTAGAAGTCGTTTGCCTTCTCAGGTCTGCCTTCAGTCCAGCCTTCCTGCAGCAAGAGAGAAAATCCAGTTTAATTGTCACACAAATCTCCTGTACTTCTGGGATCTCTTAAAAAACAATCAAAAGGCAGTCCTTTTGGCAAACTGGTAAATTCAGGAATACAGGAACCCTGGAAACAAGAAGTTACAGTCCATGAATAAACCATCGATCTGAAGAGCAGCATAGGATGATGTGATATCACTCATTTCATATGAATCTATCAGTTCCCTCATGCAAAGACTTAACAGTTTGTAGAATAGTGGGGGATAAGATGGCAACGTGTCTACTTTATGACCTTTAGAATAAATTGGTGGATTCTTATTACTACCTCTAAGACAGATTTTTTTAAATGAGTAACCTAAATCTAGTTGAAAAAGACATTCTATAAGCTATTACATTATTGATATATTGCGAAGTCTGATAAAACATAATGAAATTTTGTTAAACTGAAGCTGATAAAGTTCTTGTAAACTTGTCTATAAATACAGTTTGTGGCCATGTAATCTTGTGAGAAAAAGATCAGAACCATAAAAAGTGGCAACTTATGTTGTATATGAATATATGAGCAAAGTGTAAGAATATGGGTCAAACACGCTAAATTAAAAAAACACCCTGGAGCTTTGTCCCCAGATTTATTGTCTAGGATTGATTTTAAGGCTCTCTTTCCCTCATATCCTCAGCTTCTGGACTTGTCTGAGTTTCTAGCGACACAGACTTTGCAACAGCCTGTCCATAATTTAAAAAATTTCAAACAAATATATATACTTTATATGTGCCGCCTCACAACCAGCACTTTTAGATTAACCTGAATTTTCTCTCTTTTCTTTTTTTCGTTGTTGGCGAGAATCTCAGAAAAGCATATGTAGAATTTTTATGAATTAAACCATTTATAGAACCAATTCATTCATGAGAGAAGTAGGATTGTTTTAGAAGCTAAAAACTTTTAAAATTTTCTTATCAGGGGTGCTAGAATTCTTCTGCTTCTTAAACATGTAAGTGCATAACACCAAAAGCAGTCACAATTGACTTACAGTGTCAGATAAGAGATACTTTTCTCACTCATTTAATTTTCATCAGAGGTTATTCTTTAAAAACATAAATAATTTAGTGGGTCACAAGAATTTTTTAAAAAAGCAAAATAGCACCACCTGGTGCTGAGCAAAGGTTTTATGATCTGTTCAAATCACTTTTTTGAGATTATTGTTGCACAGATAAAATACCACCTTTCACAATCTCAGTCTGGGGTCAGATAAGGAAAGAACATAATCACTATTTCTATTATTAATGCTTTGGCCCTTTTTTCTTATAACCCTTTTTCCCCCTACCTAAATCTTTATCCATTATTTACGTTGGTTTTCTTTTTACTTCTAAAATAAGTTATTCTTGTATTTAAACATTCTGGACATATATAAAGAGTTATTGATTAAAATCTGTTTTCTAGACTTTTCTTTAGCTGATGTAGATTTGAGGATGATGAGAAACTACAGCTAAAAGTGAACTTCACTACACTTTTTTTTGATTCTAATTATTTCTGGGCTTCCTCATGGTGCTTGGAATTAAAAGCATGATTGAGGTTAAGAACTACATCCTGAAAGGACTTCAGCTGCCTAAAACTTGTCAAAATTAACGTGAACTTAAGTTCCTGAGGATGTATTCCTAAGAATTCAACTTATAGGCATTATATATTGATTCCAGCAAATAAGAGAATGAAAGATAATGTCTTATTTTTAAGTCATGTGTTTCCTGCTTTATATTTGACAGGCCTCCAGTGAAGCCTGTGAAAAGCATAAAAAATTTTTGTGTGTGAGATCCCAGCAGGAACCCTGAATTCCAGCTACATCTTGAAACTACCTAGAATCACATTTCAGTCTCCAGCATATTGGCAATGGGTTAACTGGTTTTGGCTGTTCTTGCTGTGAAAAACATGGAAGAGCAAGAAAGTTTTTAATTTTTTCTGTGTTGCAGTTCTACATTCCGTCCTCCTCAGAGGCTCAGGATAACATTATGATCATTTTGTCCCATAGACACCACTTTTTGTGTCACTGTTTTCATTATGTTACTTTTTAAAGATAACTTGCATATTGTTTTTTGTGAAGTAAGACAACTGTTTTTATAAAACAAACACATTCCTACAATAAACGCTATCACATTCATAAAATAAACAAGTCAATAGCTGGGTAAACTTTCACAAATGAGTAGGGGACAGTATGGGAGTTTGTCACAACATTGTTTTGGAATGTTTTTCTTGTAGGGTTTGGCGTGTTTGAAGTACTACAGACAACTAAAATGTTAAATTTTTTAGATTATGAAGCAGAACTAAGCACTTATGTTCAGAAACTGCTGACCAGGAATCTAATATAAGAGATACTAAGAACATCCTCCTGAGTGCACACGGCAGGAGGGTGGGGAGATCTCAAGTAACAGGCTAGAAACTCTCAGAGCAAGAGTAATTCTGTAGGAGATGCTTGACCCTAAATGTGTGATCAAAGCAGTTTAGCTTGGGCACATTGCTGCTGCTGTGATACATATCAGGCAATCAAAGCACTCACAGCTCCAAAAATAATTGTTATTTCTTACATAGTTACTGACTAGATGGCAATCTCCCGATGTTAATGTAGCCTTTATGATTTCTGCTGGTTGGGAGAGAACTTTATGAACACATTGTGTCATGTCTTGGCTTGATTGCCTGTCGTCTTCAGCATCTGTGCTATTTCTCACTGTGCACACACATAAAATCATGGAGTTTTTTAGGATGGGATGCTCTCTCTCTCTCTGAGGGAATGCAATTCTAATCAAACTATTGTGCAACTTTAATTTCTTCTGGTCTCTGACATCTCAGTTATTTGCTTGCCTTTCATCTTATAAAGGCTCTGTTTCATGGCATTACTGTATTTACACTGGGAATGTTTTTAGTATCCACAGGGAGACTTAAAATTTCAACTAACCGACCTTGCTAGCAACATTTCACTCTAAATTTTAATTTTCATAGAAGAAACGCTAGAGGGCATTGCAAGTTCTGTGCTCTTCCATCTGGTAACTCCACGTTGCTCTACTGTAACAGAAGTCTTCTCAGTGTTATTAACTAATAAAAGCTTACTAACATGATTGAAAAAGCTGTGGAGACCATCTGCACACTGTAAAAAAAGCTTCTGGCACACCATCGAAACCAATATACTGTTAAATTGCTAGTTGATTTAGCTGAAAATGGAAACAAAACTATATTAGGTACAGCCATTTCTGAAAATGGAATTGTATAACTTGGGACTGGCAGCTGGCAGGGTTATATATTCCTGCCCATCTCTCAACTGAAAAATAGAATTTTCCCCCCCCCACGTGCATTGTACAAGATTGTTCAAGATTTAACAAAAATACTGATAATTTTACTAGAGTCAGTTTTAAGTGAGTTCTAAACTGCACATGCTTTTTATAAAGAAAGAAGGAAAGTAAAGACTCAGTACACGAAGGGGGGATTTTAGGACTAGTTTGGAAGTTAGTGATGGGAATAGAATTTGCAAGACTGTTGTTTGATTCTGCTGCCAAAAATTCAGGCTTTTTCAGAACTTTTGTCCCCTATTAAACATCATTGATCACTCTTCCTGCAAATAACAGTGCAGGAAAACTTCTGGGAAAGTGCTGCTCATATGGGATACACAGAGGAATGTCATCCTTTGAGGAGACCTCTTGGTTACCCTCCCTTATCTCTTTATTTCTTTCAGATGCCTGTTTGTGTCTGCATATGACAAACTTCAAAGAAGCTTTTGTGTGTAACTTTTGTTTGTTTTTTTTTTTAATGGGCAAATGGTGCCACAGTGCAGAGGGAGTGATGCAGAGTGGCGCAAGGAAGGGCAACCTCCTCCTGCTTCTCTGATTCCTATCTGCTTGGCAAACCTGCACAGAACTATGCACCATCACAGGCTGGGATCCAAAATCCTGGCCTTTTTTGCTGGTTTACCTGCATGTAGTTCAGTGTTGAATCAAAAATGTGTAAGCCTGGATGTTTTTCCCATAGTCATTTTGTGTATTGCTGAACTACACAGCCCATTCAACTGCATCTGTCATAACTGAAGTAGTCTTAGGAATTTTATAGATTTTATATGAGCAAAAGGAAATGACCAACTTTTATAACCCTGAGGTTTTTTTTTGTTTTTTTTTTAATCAGAGGAAATGGAGCTGCTTTATATAGGACTAGGTTAACTACAGATGCCATTATCAGTGATATCACTGCAGTGAAGCAGAAAAGTAGAAAGCCAACTCCATTGAAACTTGCATCCCATGACTTTAAACCAGTTTCAACGAAGACATATTCTTATTAGAGAACAAAGACACATAGTAGGGAGGAATCCTATAAAGTTCTACAATAGGAAAACAAACAGACAACACTTCTTTTGCTATTAATTAATTAATTAACACTTATTTTGTGCGTAATCTGGTGCAGAATGCAGTATTTAACTTGCAGATGAAGTAATGGTGTCTAAAATCATGCTTTAACAAATAGCAAATAAATGATTTGAGGATCTGAATCTTGTACTATGGATAGAATACAGATGTTCCTTTCAAAAAAGTAGGTTTTTGTAGGGAAAAAGAAAGGGAAATTAAGGTTTTTTTCATCACTATTTTGAATTCTCTTTCAAAAAATCTGACCAAATTAAAGATAAGCGAGAAGCAAAATAGGATCACTTGTGAGAACACTGGTGGCAAGGTTATAGTATATTGTGTATTTATCTGGTAACAGCAGGAATAAAGAACAACTTTCAGCAAGGGAGAACATCAAATGGATTCTCTGTACCTGTCATGAGCCCTGGGACTTACGAAAATAGTAGACACCTTACTGTATTCTTCATAAGTTGTCAATAAAAAGTCTGTAAGTCTTGAGGTCACACAGAAATGTTTGGAAATTACAGAAAATCCACAGTGGAAGCTTACAAAATGAAGACCAGAACTCCTGTAGTGTTTCCTAGCGGAGCAGCATCAGATTTGCATCAAACCGTGTTTGACAGTTCAGGCTTTTGTGAATCACTTTCCTTTTCATTATGAAAAACTGCTGGAGTGGTCAGCAGCTCTAGTTTGCAGTGGAACATTTGCACCATTAGATTTGAAAATGTTCCTGTTAGATCTCAGATGCCTCAGGTGTGTTTTGCTGTTTGCTAGCAGTCGTTATCACAGGGAATTTAGGCGCCGACAAATGAGCTCAAGCCCAACACTGATGAGATGAAAGTTTTTAAATGAGTGGTCTTCAGGAACTCAAGCACAGTATCTGCACCAGAAATACCTTGTGTTTTGTTATTCTATTTATCTTTAAAGCTTGTTCTTTACCAGTCAAATATTCTTCTGTTCATAATCAACTGTAGTTAAGAACTTGCACAGCTCATCTGTGCTTAATTGTCATCCATTTCAGGTAGTGGTGAATCACAGAGTCTTTTTTTTCTAGCTATGTCTAGTCAGAAAATTATTATGGCTTCTTTTGCTGGTGTATTTCCCACAGTGATCCATGCCTTAGTCTGTAACTTTCAGGTTCCAAACAACAGGAACTTTAATACAGTGAGCCCCCAGGTTTTGTGGGTCCATGGATCTGCATCTGAGCCATGAAGACCACAATTCTCAAAGTGAATTCATGAATATGCAATTGAGCATCGCCTGTTGCCCCACCCCCACTGCAGCTGGGCCATGTGGCTCCTGGCTCTTTCCCCTCGTCGCTGCGGGATGGGATTGGGATGGCATGCTGCAACTATTAAACTGACACTTTTCTCTTTTCCGCCCACTTTTCTTTTTTTCTTTTTATTTCTTCTTTTTTCTTTTTTTCCCTGGCCTTGGTGTGTGCAAGAAATCAGCTTCCCCAGCTTATCCTGGAGTTTCCCCACTCCACACGCCCATAGTGCCCAGCCCCCTTCCACAACCCACAGCTGCTGGCTCTTGGTCCCAGCTGCTCGGGGGAAGATGAAGCTGGAAAGTTGTGTTCCAGGAGCAGCCTTGCCTCTGAGCTTGTGATTGTGAACAACAAGAACTCGAGCCACACACCATGGTGTGCCTGCCTGCCTGGTGCTGCCCCCTCCCTGCACAGCACTGGCGCTGCTGCCCCTTCCCTCCTGGGAGGAGCTGTGGCCCCTTGGCAGCCACTGCCACTTGGGAGAGGGAAGTATTTCTCCCATCTTTAATTCTCTTGAACAATCCAGGTATGCTCAGTGCCCATGGGGCATACTCATATAAACTTGTACCGTGCTGATTGTAAACAGGTGGATTCTTTTCTTTTCTTTTCTTTTCTTTTCTTTTCTTTTCTTTTCTTTTCTTTTCTTTTCTTTTCTTTTCTTTTCTTTTCTTTTCTTTTCTTTTCTTT
>WEKX01013167.1:11942-32436 GCA_013390025.1 Pitta sordida
TTCCCTTTCCCTTTCCCTTTCCCTTTCCCTTTCCCTTTTTTTTTTCTTTTTTAAGGTTTTTCAACCAGGGAACCTAGCTCCCTCTTCTCAGCTGATGTTGGACACCAGTGACGGGGGAGCACCGCCAGTGCCAGATGGTCCCCCATGTTCTCAGACCCCAGGGTGGCACAGAGGGAGTGCAGGCACTGCCTCGCAGGTGCGGGAGGCGGGAACCATGGGGCTGTTCTTCTCTTTGATGCTCCGGCAAGAAAGGGTGCTGGGGGGGGATCCACAGGGGCCGTGGGGATGGGGGAATGATGCCTCCTGCTCCTGCTATCATGCGCAGGCACGCACAAGGCCCCTCCTGCAACCTGGCAAAGAACAATGCCAGCTGTGCAAACACACATTTATATTAAACACATCCAGGACGGGACCGGGATGGGATGTGGCTTGCGTCTCCCAGCTCCCTCTCATTGCTGCCCCTGGTTGCTCCTGGGAGGGTCTTATTTATGTATTCATACCCTCATTTACATGTTCATGAGCAGTCTGCCTTTATGGAATTTTCTGCTCATGTGCACACCCTGCTTTTCATTGAAAAATGAACAGTGAAGTATTGAATCTGCAGTTTCAGAGAGCTGAACCGCAGATAAGTGGAGGTGTTCTGTATCTACTGTACCATTGGAAGACAGGAGACAGTGTAGCTCTCATTGAAGGTCTGTTGTGGAAAGGTATTGGCACAAATCAAGTAAAACATGGGGCAAATATTTGTAGCCAGGTTGAAGAGCTGGATGCATAACCAGAATTTAGCCAAAATGAATAAAGCATTTTTTATTGACTCTTCTAATCAGGGTTTCTGCCTAAGCTGATTATAACACCTTTGACACCTTTGACTTCAACAGGAAAACATGTATATTGAGTTGAAAATTAGAGTCATAGTATTCTTCATGCAGAGGTAATTACATTTTTGCATGATTAAGATAGGGCCTAGTTTCTTTCTCAGAAGAATCTTAAGTGCTGGAATCTGCAAATTATTTTTACATCTTTAATGTGCACAAAACATCTGCATGACTGCCTGATAATATTCAATAGTTTAATGAGGAAGAAAACCAGGATTCATCAGGAAGCTTTTAAGAAGAGAAATCAGATTGCCAAATTGTATTGCCAAACAGGAAAGCAATATAAAAGTCCAGGGAGTGTTGAAGGAGACTGGCATGATCTATACAGGGAAAAAGAACGTATTCTGTTGATTTGGAACATAAAAGAGACTAAAAACTGTTTGTAATATCTGGTTCCTGCTGTACAAACCACTTCAACTTATATTTAGGTGGAGCTCTCTTAAGTACAAGTGGTTTTATATGAAGAAAAAATTCAACTGCAGTACAGCAGAGCGCACCTCTTCAACTTTAAACAGCATGCTAAAATAATGCCGATGCATTCCAGAAACATGTTAAAGGCAGAGCTCTTGCAACTCTGTTTTTATTAATGCCCAGTTATGTTAAGATGCGTAACAGGCCTTCATGATTATAATAAATCAGAGACAAAGTATGCCATAAAAAGCATAGCTTAGGGTTATGTTTTCAGATTGGTAACTGATGAAGTCATACTATGTATTTACTGGAAACTGCTGGAAGGACAAGGTGCAAGCATATTGTTTAGATTATGCACTAGTTTCCCTCTCATAGTAAACTATCAAGTGCATCTCTTTTTTTATGAAGTATTATTTGAAACATTTAGAATATTTCTGCGTATATTACATGTGAATATTGTTTTAAAAACATTTCTCAAGAAAAAAGTAATTTAATATACAAACACTTCAAAGCTCGCTGGTCTTAGTAGCTCTTACATCTTTTTTGACAAGTACCACCATGGAGCTGTGCATATCTTTGGATATCCAGTTTTCTGCTTTATCTGACTGAAAATGGATGTTCAGAACCAAGAGGAATTCCTAAAGAGCTCTGAAAAAGCAGATGATCAGTGTAATTAAAAAGACATTATTAAACACAGAGGATTGGATTCTCAGCTTTAAGGTCTGTCATGAAGAAAGAAATAGAACTGCAGTTTACATGGTATCAGTTCCATAATAAGTAAAACTTTGGAGCATGTGCAAATTTTTAAATAGAATCTGACTAGAAGATGGAGCTTACAAAAGAATTTCTCTGATTTCATCCTGAGCATTGAGGAATGGATTGAGAGAGCAAGTTCAGTTTGTTCTGCAGGACAGCAGAGGCAACTCTTTCACTCTGTGAAGAGAGAACACAAAGAATTGCCCTCATCCAGTTAAGGAATTCTGTAAAGGTTAAGGAATTATACTTCTGGAGAGAATCCCAGTTTGGTCTCCTCCACAAAAGAAGCCAACAGTAACAGCAGGGTGTTACTGATTAAAGACTAGAAAATGCAGACAGTACAATTTTACAAAAGACTAAAGAAAAAATAGTATTGTGCAATTGTAAAATATATTAGAGAAAAAAAATAAAACCAGTAGCTACTTCATCAATTGTAAGAAATTATTTTTAATATAACAAATCATTATGCATAACAATAACTTATAGGATAGCTAACCTTTAATCAATATTTCTGTATTTGAAGGTTTTCTGGTTTGAAGGTGAAATAAAATGAAACCAAACATTCCAGCTCGTACTTTGTGCTCAATAATAAAATGTTTTTTTCACGTACAGGATTTAATAGAGTAAATTTTGCTTAATCTGCAGATACCATTGAAAACAGTCCCAACTAGTTGCTTCCCCAGAAATCATAGGAACTTTTCCTGAGTACTGAGTTGAGGAGAGAGCCAGGAAACAACTGACTGCAAATTACTTTGTGTGTTGTTTTTCGACCAGAATTTCCTGGAATTACTTTATACTTCATGTGTCAGTAAAAGTTCCTAATACCCTTTCTCTATACCATGGGTTATTATCTCTTTTGTCTAACCTAATATAATCAATGCACATGAACTTAAAAAATTGTAGACATAAGCAGAGACCTCAAGGGCATGTGTTGCAAGGATTATCTGTGTGGACATACGGCAGATCTGATTTAATCACTTCATTGAAGCAGACTGAAGTGTACTTAGGCAATCAGATAGATCTTAGAAATGCGGATGTTTGTCTAGCACAGCAGCTCTCGGGGCTCTGTGCTTGCAAGTCTTCCCTGTAGCTTCAGCCTTGCCTTGCCTTGCCTTGCCTTCCTGCGGCTGATAGTCCATGGGGCTTGTTCATACTGGAGGAGAAAAGCCCTGACTCCATCTGGAATCATGGCTGATCTAGCCACGTCTCAGCACAAACTAAACACAGTCTCTTTCAGTAAAATGCTCCAATTGCTGAAAGTTTTGGAAGATCTTTCCTAATATCCAGCTGTGTTTCCATTTACTTGTATCTATTTTATTTGTTTTACATTTTGACCTTTCCTCTCCTTCTCCCTGTTAGTGCAGGGAATAGCTGAATGTGGCATTCTTTACAAACAATCGACAGACTGAAAGGCGTGGCTTACCCTCACTTTTTCCCTAGAAAAAATTCCTTAAATTTTCCCTGATGTATCATGTTTTCTGAATGTCTTTCCTTCAGGTTCCCCCACCAAATGCTTTCCCAGTGGTTATATCTGTCATACATGACAGTGCCTAAAATTCTGCATGCACTCAGTTGAGGTTTCATCACTGAATAATTTTTTACATGATTTTGACATCACAATTATATTAATATATTCTATACTGAACAATACATTCTATACAATACAAATTATTATACTCTCACAGTATTTTACTGCTGATAATCTTGCTCATGTTTGCTGAGTCACACATGGAAGACTTCATTTGGGCAAATGTATTTAAAGATCATGGGGGTGTAATGGAAAACAAGAAGCATTTTTAAAGATTTTCTTCTAATTTGCTCTTCCTTCAGTTGCTGGCCAACATTCTTACTTACAAAAAAGCAGTTTAAGAACTTTTAGCAAGTTAAATGGAACAGTATTTTTACCTTCCTGTCCTTGTATTATTAAGAATAATAAACTTATTAATATTTTGAAGTATGTTTTATAATGGATGAGTCTATTGCTTTAATGGTGAATGCAATTAAAAATCTGTGCCCCATTTGCAGTTTAAATTTGACTTTTCTGAAGATGACGACTTCTCTGTCTTTTTTTTTTTAGATAAATAGACTGACCTAGTACAGTCTCTCACTCTAAGAGGATAAAAGGAGGCAAAAATATGCCTCAGTGTCTGTTGCATTACCTTCCCCAACTTTGTGAATACAGTGAATAATGTAGTATTGCAGGCCTGATCTCACTATATCTGCTCCTGGACATAATTCTGCATTTGGCAATCGTGAAATATAATTTTGATAATCCAAAATGATCCAGATCATTTCACTTCTAGTCTGACACTTTTCATGGATTCCACACATATTATCAACCGTAATTTTATATTTACTTCCAGATCATTGATAAAAATATTAAATGACAATAACCTTAGTACCAGTATGAGGAAAACCCCATCAGATGCGATTTTACTAAATGAAGATTTCTAAAGGATATAAACTATAAACAAACCGCTTTTCAAGCTATTTAATATGTGCTTTACTAATATATTTCAAAGAACCATTTTTTCACTTATGGTTGAAAAATCCACACATATTGCCATTCAATTTATAGTGTGTTCCAAAGCCAGATATAAACCAAGGAACATTTCTTTATTGTACTCTTCTTTATCACATGAAGTTTTTATTCAGTCTGTTTTCAGCTTTTCATTTATGTTTTTAATTTCTTATTAGGAAGAGCTTAACCCATCTTGATTAACATTAATGGGACAAAACTTTTATAAAACAGTGTATCCTATGAATTTAGACTGAGTCTGAAAGCTGGACATCCTGGTCATCCTGGTTTTCAAAATACAGTCAGCCCTTGATTTTCGCAGCACCACGGGTCTGCTCACCCCTCCCCTCGCCCTCCATGAAGCCCTCCATCTATATTGATAGGCAGCTCATTAATATGCAAATTTGCCCTCCATAACCCCACCTCCCAGCTCTGGAGGAGCTGAAGGGCATTCACGGAAGCTCCTCCCGCAATCTGAGTGGTCCAGGGAGCAAAGAGGGTCTCCTCTGCCCCTTCCGCACCTGGGGAATTCTCAGGAATTGTGACTCCAGCATGAAACTTGTTTAGGTAGAGTCAAGCCTCAAGTGAACAAATGTTTTCCAGAAATTGAGCTAAAAAACCAAACTTCAAACGCCTTCTTTCAAGAAAACCAACCAAACAGAAAAAATAAAAACTCTGCTAAGAAAACCAAAAGCTTTGTAGAAAAGCACAGCTGACAAAAGAGGCTATTAAGGTGGAATGAGTGTTTACATGTTATGGATATTTATTGTTCGGCGTGGTTCTGTATATGTTGATATGTTCTGCATATGTACTGTTCTCTATAGTGTTTAAGAGGATTTAAAGTGGTTTTTGAGTGTTGTAAAGCTTACCAAAAGTTCTGTGGAAGCTCTATACACACTTCTGGCCAATTTGCCTCTGTAAAAGACACACGCATTCCAGTTCAGTTGTCTATTTTGTCGCCTCGTCTTTTCCACAAATTGTTACTTCTAGCAGGAGGTTTGTTTTGTTGGTTTTTTTGCAAGCATGACTTTGAAGTTGTCTCAATGTCTGGAAAAGTTTATTCACTTCAGGGTTGAGTTTAGGTGAACCTTGTTTGTGCTGTGTGTCCTGTCCCACTGCCGGGCACGGTGGACACAGCACATGGGGAGGGTGTAGAGCCCCAGGGCCAAGGGAGGCACTGGTCCGGGAAGGGGGGAACTCGTGGCAGCTTCAGAAGGGAAGCCTAGCTGTGGCTCCTTGGGAGAGTCCTACCTGTCCCTTCCCTCTCCCAGTGGTGTGTCCTGCAGACTGAGAAGGGTGGCTGCGCCCGGCTGCCTCAGGGCTGGGAAACAGGGAGACAGCTACAGTTCCTGGAGAACGCCTGGCTGCCATGGCT
The DNA here is from genome assembly GCA_013390025.1 of Pitta sordida. NCBI lineage: Eukaryota > Metazoa > Chordata > Aves > Passeriformes > Pittidae > Pitta > Pitta sordida. The sequence goes on from WEKX01013167.1 coordinate 17,878, forward strand.
CTGGAGCTGTCTCCACTCATTTGCTGGGAGCATCTTCTGACTCTGGATAAAACCCCCATGTGTTCAAACCTGGGAACCACTGGGGATCAAGCGCTGCTCTCAGCCCCGGCACGGCTGTGTCCGTTCCCATTCCCGGAGGACACAGCGAGGCTGGCTGCTGGCCCCAGGAGAGAACACCCTGGGAACACATTGTGAAGGGCTGAGAAGTACACGTATTGCACTGGCAGGAACGTGGCGCAGTGGCGGTGTGTGTGCCCCCTACATTCTGCATCGCAGCTGGCATTGGCAGAGCAGGGTGCCGGTGGTTCATGCTCTGCAGCAGTGGGTGGGGGGGCAATTTAAATATTCATGGATGCCTTCTTTGAATATTCATATTCATGAGTGGCAGTTCGCACAGGCGCGCTCATGAATGCCCCGCAAAATGGACCCCCCCAATGGTGGAAAAATCAGACCATGATTAGGTGAATCCACAAACAAGGAACTGCGAAGTAGAGAAGGTTGACTGTAATTGAAAATCTGCTTTTCTTTCAAGTGTTTAAAGCTTTCATCAGATTGCAAAGACATGATGGATTATTCTCCCACAGTGGGTGATATGGTCACCCTCAACAGTAAATCGCAAAAATCAATTTAAATGATTTATTGCAGGCCAAATTAGATTTTTTCATGTTTCATCTTGTACTGGCTGTACATTAACTTGTTTCAGCATGTCCATGGGCACTGAATTTGATTCTTTTGGGGACAAATATAGCCCTCAATTTTTATAAGTTCATATATTCATATATTCATTATCATGATACTGTTCTAAACATAAGGGATACATTTAAAAATATGCACAATGTTTGGTTACTTAGGCATTTATATCTCCCCAGTGTTCCTATCAGATGTGGAGAGCTGTCAGCATGATCCTGTAACTTCTCAACCTTATCTAATGAAAAAAATTAATCATAACACCAGAACATTTAATGGTTTTTTATTATTTGGAGAGACCTGTAATTGCTTTGTATTTAAAAAATACATGCCATATTCCAACTATGCTCTTCAGAGAGCTGGATTAAGAATTCCCCTTGCTAACTTTTAGTTATATTTCTCTGACTGCTGGGACTTTTGTTTTAAATTAACCTTCCAGTCATTAACTTTTGCAGATTTTTATATTAGATGCAACAGTTACACATGTTTTAATTTTATATTTTATTATTCACCAAAGTGCTCCAGCTGGCCAGATTCTTTCTGTGTCAACATTCCAACACTTTTGTGTAGAAGATATATCAGCATGCAGAAGGCAATGGCCAATGAAATGTCCATTATCTCTTTGACAGGGAATGCTTTGAAAGACTGTATATTTTTAATGAATAGGAAAAATCAAAGACAGAAGAACATCTTGGGCCTTCACACATAACAAAGAGGGCATATTTATTGACTCATTAATACTAAATGTCAGATGGCTGTGTTGACAGTCGGCAATCACAAGTGTTCTGTCACCTACAGGGAGTATTAAATATAGAATAAACAGTTCAGTACAAACTGAAGGGACATTTTTTTATCAGAATAGTGGGTGGGTCTATTAAGTTAAATTATTAACAGTGAAACTCAAGTTACAAAGCCTCAGATGATATTCCAGGCAATAATTCATAACTTTATAGCCTTCTATCCTTGATTATTCCCTATTCCCTAAACCTTTAACATATTTATTTCTACAACAAAAATCCCTATTCCCTAAACCTTTAACATATTTATTTCTACAACAAAAATAAGTTACCTTCCTTCCCTGCGGCCCCCTCCAACCCCCCCTTTTGTCCCTTCTTCCAGTCTTGGTACTGATTCTATTTCTTCCCTCACCTCCTTTGCAGAGTTTTTAACGTCTTGTCTCCCTCCTTTCTATTCCCTTCTCATACTGCTAACACATCTTTTCTTGTTGTTCTACCACTCAGCATTTGTTCTTCCCATTTCTCACCTTAACTTCCATGAGTCCTCCCCTTTCTTGCACATATAGAAGACTTTTTGGTGTACCAGGGTATTAACAGGTCCTATTAAATATTTTACTCTTCATTCTTTCCAGTTGTCCATTGCTAAATATTTTAGTGTTTCTTTTCATTTTAAAAGACCAGAGGAATTATCTCAAGCTGAGGGAATATCCTCAGCTTTGTTTGCTTGAACCTTTAATCACCAGATTAAACAGTTGGCAAATATTTCCACTATCCCATTCTCACTTCTCTGGTTTCAAAAGATGAAGTTGTCAGTACAGGTTGCTACTATCCAGATTTATTAATGAAAGGAACAATATTTCACTAAATTTGTATGCGATTTAGAAGCACATGTGCATCTTTATAGCCAACCCAGCAGTGTGCCCTATTGTAACACTTCCCTTGTTGCGCTTTGCCAGCCTCTGCAGACTTCCCAGTTGTTATGTCTCCTCTCCAATGTCCGACCTGATTCAATAGACAGGAACTTGCTGTGTTTGGACAGTGTGCAGCAATTCACCTTCCTACAGTTTTAGGCAGCTAGGTGCTATTATAAAAAACAAAGTGTTTTAAAACACAGAAGTTTTAGGCAGTTAGGTGCTATTATATAAAACAAAGAATAATAACCCCGTTGCCCTGTATTAACCTAAACGATTCTTATCCTTCCTTGATATTAGAATATAGATGCATAGACATCTGTCCAAGCTATAAATACTATTTTTAATACTGAAAAAATATTTATCAGTGATGTTCCTTATGAGGTAATATGCTTAGTTTTCAGTTTTTGTGATAGAACAGTAATGAAAGCAGCTCTAAGAGGTTTGGTTATTGTGCATATAAAGGGAAAAATATGTTATAGTTGTATTATTAGGGAAATGTTATGACCATATATTTATTTTCCAAAATGTATATGCTCTCTTTTGGCTCCACTGAGATATCAGCTCTAATTCTTTATGTATACAGAGTGGCTTATCATGTCTGAATTTAAATTATAAAAATAAGCCTAATTTCCTGATAAACAAAGGAGAAAAACATTAGCTCACAGTTTTTAGGCTCTCAGACTGTTTGGGTTGGACGGTTTTCTGGGCATTCCTAAGCTGACCACAGAGGGCTATTGGATTTGAATATGTAGAGGAGTGAGACCTTATATAACTTCAAGATACAAGCTGTTCCTGCTTGGAACTGATTGTACTTTCTGGTTCTTGAATACTTAAAATTTGACTGGGACAAGATAGACTTATGTAGAATGGTGATCAAGAGATTCCTGTGGTGAATCCTATGCCTGTGCAGGTGTTGGCAGGTGTGAAGGATAAGGGGTCGTGACCGTGTGTTGTTTATTGCATAAAACCTAGTCACAACCTGGTCTGCTATGAACAGTCCAGAATTAAAATCTTCACTATGAAGAACGCTCAAATGAAAATCTTTGGTAACACAACATCTTCCATTTCTAAATATTTTTGCTCTAGCGAATTAAGCCCACAAAATTTTCCTGGATCTCATAAGAATTTACTAGGACAAAAATGGACATATTTTATATACTTTATACCCTATAGCAAAACTTCCAGGAAAATCTATCCTGCAGTTGACCCTCTGATGTCAGCAGCCACTGCATGTGTTCAGGGGAACTCATCTCCAGCCCTTATTTGATCACAGGCCAGGCATGCTGGTTGCTGAATGTCAAAGAAAACAAGAAAAACTGAGCAGATAACACAAAACTGTGGTGAGGAGGAATTGTTGCTGAGAGAGTTCAAACAGAATATTTTGGATGCAAGTCAAGAAAAAGCCAAGATTATTTGGCAAAGAGTGCAAGGCGATAGGATACACCAGTGAAAAGGTCAAAAAGGAAGTTTAAGGAAAAAACAACTTGTCTTAGGTATTTGAGAACCTTGAATTAACAGACTAAAGCGTGATATTGTTGCAAAGAACCAGCAGCTTTCTCAGTTAAACCCTATCAGGCTATTGTACTTATACATGGCATGGCTAACAAATCCTGAGGTCCTTGCTCAGATATAGCAAGGCTTGAGGAAAACATGATGGATTGTACAAAGTAACTCTTACTGAGCTACATCAGAAGAGTAAGATAGGTATAGCTAGTTACCAAAGGTAGTAGTTGTGACATCTTATACCCTAATGTACTGATTGTTTACAGTTATGTAAATAACTTCTTACTGTAGTTGTGCAGGTATTATAAAAAAAAAAAGCCACAGGTCAGAGTGACTGGTTTAGAAAGGACAAATTTGGGATAAAATTATGCTTTCATTAGTTCTTTTAAAACTCTTCAAATGGTGGGGAATTCCTTTTGGCATAGACTTCTTCTAGTTTTTCATAAAGACATGTCTGCAGACTTGGTCACCATGTGCAGAAACAAAATCCAGACTAGCAGTGATCTATCTATGCTAAACTACAACTCCTGAGAAGAAATTTTTAAAAGTTTGTTTAAAGCTGTCTATTATCCTTCCTAGTTTGTGTTGGTACCTAGAAATTAAAGTTCTGTAAGTCATTGGGCTTTAAATACAAAGCTACATTCCTGATGCATGATGGCAACAATGGACATTTTCAATCAACTGGCTGAAGGTACTCAGACTAGTTCTGGAAAGTGATTATTTCAGTGTGCTCTTTGGAAAATATTTTCAGCACATATCTTAATTTTAGTATTCAATAATGCATAAAAAGCTAACAAACATGTCCCAAGACAACAAAAGCAATTCCTTTTAAGAGACTGTCAATCTTGAGATCAACTCCATAATTTTAAAGATTAATTGGTCATAATAAACCAGGATTTTTTTTTAATATTTTAAGTACACCTGTAAAATTGTATTCTAAAATGCCAACTGCTGTGACATATTATTCCCTTCAGAGCTCCAAGCCTTGGGGTTGTGCTTTCACCAGTTAAATAACAGGGTGCCCATGTGGAGAAAATTAAATAGGAGGTTTTAATCTTTTCTTCCATCAAGTACCTCTTCAGCTACATGACTAGATTGGCAATGCTGTTACTGTTGTTAGAAGGACAGTTTAGCAACAATTTAGCTTGGCCTGGTTGGGCATTGTGGGGATCATTTGCTGTACTCCTGAGTTAGGTGATTCTTGCAGAGCTGCCTCATTCAGAGGCTGAGGGGAGACCTTATCGCTCTCTACAACTACATGAAGGGAAGTTGTAGTCAGCTGGGTGTCAGTCTCTTCTCTCTGGCTACCAGTGATAGAACAAGAGGACACAGTCTTAAACTGCGTCAGGGGAGATTTAGACTGGACATTAGAAGGAACTTTTTCACAGTGAGGGTGATCTCTCAGTGGAATGGGCTGTCCAAGGAGGTGGTGGAGTCACCGTCCCTAGAGGTGTTTAAGAAAAGGTTGGATGAAGTTCTTGGTGGCATGACCTAGATATTAGGGTAGTGTGTTATAGGTAGGATGATGTGTTGGTAGTAGGATGGCAACAGGTCAGGTTAGGTAACAGGTTTGACTAGATTAGGTAACAGGTGATAGGTTGGACTTGATGATCTCTATGGTCTTTTCCAACCTTACTGATTCTGTGATTCTGTGATTCTGTGAATGATACAGGCACCAACACATTAGTTCTCTTCCTGTGAGCTGGTTACATTTCAGTAAGTTTGTATCAGGAGTTGAAGCAAAAGGGATGGGAAAAGAAGTTTTTCTGTTGAAATGCATCATTAAAAATAATCTGCCTTTTGATGTGCTTCTTTGAGCATGTCTCTTCACTTACCACTACTAGTTCAAGACACAATCACATAAGCTTCAACTTGGATGTTACTTGATATCCATAACTATTGCTGATTAGGGAATTCTGTTGTATTTAGCAGTAGTCCTGTGACTGGGGAGTTTAAAGCTGAAGCAAACAGAATGCAATCGAGTCTCCTATATCACGTCTGCGAGGGCTAATTCGAGTCCTGCGAAGCCCACCTTCCACATTGATTGGCAGCTCATTAATATGCAAATTCCCCCCCCCCCCCCCCCCTTGAANATCCCCCCCCCCCCCCCGCACCCTTACATGCCCCTTGGCGCTGTTTTGGCGCTGCTCTGCTGTGTGTCGGTGTTTCTGTCGGTGTTTCCCAGTGCCCACAGCCACCCCAAACTGGGAAAAATCCCATAACTGCATGAAGCCTCCTCTCCTGGAGTGGGGCAGGCACCCGTCTGTGCCCGGAGCGGAGCTGCTGCTGCTGCGCCCACCCCGCCGGGGAGCCACGGTGCCACCGCCGCTGAGCCTACCCCAGCTGGGCTGGGAGCTGTGGAGTCACCGCCATGGCTGCTCTGCAGGGAGTGGAGCCACGGCGGCGGCTGTGCGGGTTAAGTTGCATGTTCATGCTGCCTAATTGACACTGCGGCGGCTGTGTGGGTTAAGTTGCATATTCATGCTGCCTAATTGAATATTCATGCATGCCAGGTCGTGCATGCGCAGTTGCGAAAAGGAGCCTCCTTCATCACTCAAAAATCAAGACACTAAGATATGAAGCTGCAATATGGAGGGCATGAAGTGCATGCAAGACAGTCGACTGTATACAAATAGAAATGGAAGACATTTCTATATTTGACCCTGAATAATCTCTCTCCCAGGATCATCACTACACTGGAGCAGGGCAGCTTTGTACCTCTGGAAAGGTACTGCTAAAGCAAGTAGCAAGCAAGAGGCTGTGTAATTTTCTGTAAGATACTGAGATATGCACTGACTCAGAATGATAGAACAGTTCTCTGACCTGGTGACTAGAACTCTTAGTTTATGAGCAAACCAGTTCCTGTTCCAATGATTTTTTAAAACGTCTTTGAGACAAGCAACTGTTTCAATTGGAGGGAGGGGAGATCTAGAACGACTTAAAAATACCACCACAGCCTGCTTAATTTTGTTTGCCTGTCCCTAAAACGCTTCCAGGTGAGGTGTTGAGGCAAAAATAGGCAACAGACAAACTTAAGGTGAGCAAAACTTGTTTTGACAAATAGTCTGTTTCACAGAAAGAGTCATTGAACTGTGAATAATTATTAGTGAAGACGGAGTCATACATTATTAATTTTAAGGTGATCTCCAAATTTCTTTACAATCACCAAATACACTATAAAATCTCTGCAGAAAAAAATATCATATGTATTATGTATGTATTAGTTCAGAATTTTGACTATTTTTCAAAAAGAAAGTTAAACCTGAGAATGGTTAGTATGCAAGAAATGCTGGACAGAAAAAAAATACCTAGCATTACATGTTTGTGTTTTCAAAGGCACACACTTCTTCACTACATCAATTTTTATACATAAACATAATCACTAGAGTCACAACTATAGTAAAACTCTGTTAAACATTCCTTCAAAATTCTCTTTCTTGCAAATGCAGTGGAATGGTACTATGTGTCCCTTCAAGGTCCTGAAACATGAGAATCATTGTATCTGGAGAAGAAAGTGCTAAAATATGATTTCAAATCACCCCATTGCATGAATTAAGGATGATTTGATTAGACCTTCCAGATATAAGGCAACGGCAATAGAAATGTTCTGATAAACAGAGGCTTTCATAAAATAAAGTGTCTCAGTTGTTGTGAAAACATTGCAGTGAGCTGTGAACAGACTCCACTGCTGCATTTTTACTATTCAGCTGAATTCGATGTGTATTTTAATATTTGTTTGTTCGGAGAACATAGCAATCTGCCTCAGGCAGTTCAGTAAGAGACAAGCTGACATATCCAATTGTATAAGGGATTCTGAACAAGCAGCTGAAAAGCAAGTTTAAAAATAAGTCTGAGACAAAATGAGAGGCTCCAAAGCATTTTCTTTGCTAGGTTTTATAGCTATTTGAATTGCAAGAACAGGAGAAAAAAACAGGCTTCTATTTTTGAATGGCATTGTTGGAGAAATTCCTTTCAAAAATGACAGTAAAGCAAGATTCTCTTTGTATATAGGACCATTTGCATCATCCTCATGCACAGGGAAAGGTAAATAACAATGCAATTTTTTACTTGAAATACATTAAATGTAAGAACAGCAATGCTCACTTTCCTTTTTTTTTTTTTTTTTTTTAAGGAAAAGCATTATAGATTTACAGACATAATTATTTTTAAAATCATATTTTTCAAGTTTTTATTAGAATTTTCTTTCTTAGCATACATATTTGTATTATGTAGTAATAATGCATATTAAAACTCACCTTCAGCTGTGTGTCTGGAGTGATTCTGAAGGTGACAAAGAGCACCTGTTATTTTTAAGTCCATATGCAGCTCTTCCAGTTTAACAGCACAGCTGGCTTACCTCACTCACTGCTTCCCACTCTACTGATTCCAGGACTCCAAACTTTTTCTCTTTCCCATTTTCCTAACCTTAGCTTGGTGCATTTGCTCTTGTAACAAGCATGCTAATTGTTTCTATCAATAGGGTGGGTCAAATGCTTTCCTTTTTAACAGTGACTTCCCTGGAGCTCTTACTGTGCAATTGAGAGGGGAAGATGGTGTTCTGCCACTAAGATAGCAAAAAAAATCTTGGAGCACAAATATTTCTGAGGATTTAATGCATATGTGTGACTGTCTGCTTTGTGTGTCTGCTATCACACAGCATCTTCATTTTTTAGAACGGTGTCCTATAAAAAGCTTTAATTGATCCTGTATCTGGTTTTATTGTAGGAAAAACTGAGAGAAGGTGAGTTATCTGAAAGTGTAAGAAGAATTAAATATGGCTCTATTACATACAGACCAATAAGAAAAAGGAAGCAAAAGTGCTACATTAAAATATAAATTCCAATGATTTTGACCGGGGAAAGAAATAACATAGTTTTAGTTGGCCTTCATATGGGTCTATGTAAGTTTTTACTTTCATGAAGGCTGTTTCCCTTGAATTTCAGCCTCTGAGGCAATGTTTTTTTTTTCTTTTTTTTTTTTAAGCACTTCCTACAGTGAAATGAATTCACTTCAGCAATGGAGTCTGCTTTTGTGGCTTCAAAAAATTAGGGAATGTCTATCCTTAGAAGAATTACATAGGCATGGGAGTAAAAAGGTACAGAAGAACTACATTTCTTCCATTTGCGTATTTGGGATAATGTATCAGATTATGCTTTTACAGGTTCACAGGTTATTCTGAGTTGGAAGGGACCCACAGCATCATCTAGTCCAACTCCCAAGCGAACGCCCATCCAGGGATCAGGCCCACAAGCCTGGAACCATGGGCACCACACTCCATCCATCCAAGCCTCCNGGATGCATTTTGTTATATAATATGTATTTTGAAAGCTGGTATCAAATAAAAAGAATTATTAAAACTGCATTTTGATAGGATACTTGGGGGACTAACCTTTGCACATATTGCTCATGAATGAGGGCTTTTTTAATCTTATGTAACATGGTAAATAGGAAAATTCTGAAAGTAGGAATGCAGCTCAAGCCCTATTTATCTGTGCCCAGCAAGGTATATTAAAAGAACAATAAGCATTTCACATTTCACCTGATTCTGATCAGATGTTCATTATGATTTTCCTAATAATAAGAAACAATTATTTTTTCTTTAATTAATTTTTGCTGAGGATTTTATACTAAAGGACTAAGCCTTGTGAAGTTGTGGGACAAAGCGGCAGAAAGCTGGAAAGACAGTTCTATAAAAATTATTCAGTGTAGCAGGAGAGGAAAGGCTTGGATGGGAAAAAAATCGTGTTCTGTAACTCCTGTAATTGCTTAAATTCATCAAGGGCATTTTCTGTCTGACAGAGTAAACTGCTACAGGAAATCGGCTAAATATATATTACCCTACTTATACAAAACCATCAATGAGAATCATTGCAATACTTGGCCAAGAACACTGGAAACGGGGAGAAATTAACACTGTTTTCTGCTAATATCTTGTTTAGTTTGTTTCAAGCCTGGCAATCAGGCATTGCGTGATAGTTTTGTGAAGTCTTTTTGTTGCTTGTTGACTGAAATACACTTTGGACTTTTTAGGATGGGTAGCAGGTTCTTGAAGAATTAATTTGGTGTCTGTAATTACCATTAACAGAGGAGTCAGAGCAAGAGATCCAATCGTTTGCTCTCATGCTTTGATTTTGTTGTCATTCTCTGCTCATACTCATTCTCTAATAATATCTTGGCTGCAACATGAACTGTCCTTTAAATCCCATTTTAGTGTCCTACTTCAATAACAGGACTAGTTACTTGCTTATCTCTCTGTGTTAAACCAGGTGGTCCTATGCTGCATACTTGTGTGACAACATCCTGCTTCCCAGCTGTGATAATAAATAAGGGGCATAAGATCTGACACTTGTAAACTCTTTTATTTTGGAAGCTTCTTTCCAACATCTGGATAAAATTATTCGAACCCATATTCTTCCAAATTAAATATTTTTATCTAAACAGTGGGATATGCCATGAATGCAGATAAACTAATATTAGTCAGATACACTGATTAACAGCAAAAGTGTGAGAATGAAACTATCTCCGTCCATCACTTTGTTTGATGTGTTTGCATGGGATAAACTCATAATATAAATTCTTGAATTATGCCTATAATTATTACCTCATACTGCATGTATTTTAGTCAGATTGTGATTTCTTTTTCAGCACTTTAATAAAGCAGACAAGAATATAGCAATGAATATGAGTCAGATGCCTCAAGAGTAGGTATCTAGTGTTATTTTGGCTGCTTTGAGGTATTCCAGCTGGCTTCCAGCTGCTAATAAGGAAGGACAGCTCTTCATTTGTCAGACCTAGGCTGGTAAAACTACTGGATGTCCTAGAGTATCCAACATGACATTGGTTGCCACTCTTCAGGCACATGGATTCTTCCAGTGACTCTTGCTGGCCCTGCTGGTTAGTGAGTAGGTGTCTGTAGGATTGCAAGTGGAGATTTTTCTGTTAGGTGAGCTTCCTGCTATGATGAAAAGTTTAATCCCAAGTACAGAATGCATGGCTTTGGCAGCACGTCTGGGCCATAACCTGAAGCAGTTCTACATATTTTCATACATGCTATAAAGCTGACTTGGCCCAATTGAAATAAACTTAAACCTTTCTAAGGATAAAGTCTGAGAGACACTTTAAATTAAAATTCCATTTATAAATAGTCTTTTAATATTTTACGTGGTTGTTACATGGTTGCCAGATGGACTTTCGTTCTTTTATAACTCATGATCTAGTATGTTGTACTTCTGTTCTTTCTTATTACACTCAGCAAGTGATTCTGTTGCAAGAGCTATAAATAGGACGTAATCCAAGAAATTTTTTTAAGCATGCCTAGTGCATACCTTTTATGGCTTATTTGAAATCTGAATTCTTTCTGCAGTATCAGAGTTTTGTTTGGGTTTAATAGAGCTTTGCCATTGGGTCTTAAAATGGTTCTGGGCCATGTTCTGACTGTGTCCTGGGCTACATCCAAAGCAGTGTGGGCAGCAGGTTGAGGGAGGAGATTGTGCCTGTCTACTCTGCTCCAGTGAGACCCCCCCTTGCAATGTTGCCTCCAGCTCTGGGGTTCCAGCACGGGAAGGACATGGACCTGTTGGAGTGAGTCTAGTGGAGACCACCAAGTTGGTTAGAGGGATGGAACACCTCTCCTACAAGGAAAGGCTGATAGCATTGGAATTGTTCAGCCTGGAGAAGAGAAGGACTTGAGGTGGCCTAATTGTGGCCTTCCATTGGAGGGAGTCTGCAAGAAAGGTGGAGCAGGACTATTTACAGAGACATCTTGTGAATGGGCAAGTGGGAATGGCTTCAGACTGAGAGTAGGTTTAAATTAGATATTAGGAGGAAGTTCTTTACTGTGAGAGTGGTAAGGCACTGGAACTAGTTGCCTAGAGAAGCTGTGGATTCCCATTCCTGGGGATGTTCATGGTCAGGCTGGATGGAGCTCTGAGCAACCTGGTTTAGTGGATGGTGTCACTGCCCATGGCAGGGAAGTTGAGATGATCTTTAAGGTTCCTTCCGGCTCAAACTGTTCTATGAATCTGTGATTCTAAGAATATAGAATGAGAGTCCTGGTTTCTGCACAATATCATTTCCCAGGAGATTTGTGAAAAATGTAATATTGATTATTTTGACTGACTATCTTTTAGCATGCCCTGAATATTTCCATTTTCTTTATTGAGAAGTTTAAAGATAAGGGGTATATGTCTGTACCTATGGTGGATGTCTACCTTTCAGATCCCTGGGATGGTGGAAATAATGTGTGTTACAAGTTCACAGGTTGATCTTGAAGTTAGAGATTTTTAGTTGTCAAATCTTGCTTAAATTGGTAAATGCACCTGTCACCTTTCTCATTTATTAATGATTTACTACTGAAAAGATTTTGCTTTACTGGTAGTGCATGGAAATTGACTGACTCTTCTTGTAGTTACTTTGTCTTATTAAGAAGTGATTGAATTACAGTTTACTTTGGTTTTAATTAGATTTTTGTGTTTACTCATAAGAGAAAAATCTTTTATTGGAAGTAATATGAGAGTGCTTTTGTCTTTGCCCTTTGGTTGAGCTAGCACTTAAAGCTATGTCATCAACAAAGTCTAGATCTTCAAAATCGATTGTTGCTGTGGAATGGAATGCCTATATTATATCCCAATATTTCTAATATTAAAGTTAATGGCAATACCAAACCTGATAACATCATTATTTAATGTCAACCTATTTTGTTACCCATTCTTTCAAACCTGTGTTGAACTATGCAAACTCCACTGTAATGATGGCAATAATTTTTGTTGGAACATAATAACAATTCAAGATGTTCTGTAGTGGGTTTTGATAGAAACTCCCCATGTGCTGGGGAAATCTATGAAGTTTGTGCTGAGTGGTAAAAATGGTGTTTGATGCTCTCTTTGATGATTATACAGAGGGTAAAAATCTGTCCAACACATGAGATGCAGCTTGTTCTAGGTCACACTCATGTAAGACATTTCTTTTGGTGTCTCAATTTCAAGTATCGTTATACTGAAGGTTTCTCTTGGTTCAATATCATTCCTCTACTGTCTTCAATTTTGCAAACTTTAAGTGTTTTCCAGTTCTCACTTTGTGATACAACATGTTTTATGTTTAATTCTGACAATGTTTAATCTCCTCGGTGAAGTGTCATGTGATGCTGAATTAGTCCTCAAAAAGTGACACTTTTTGTTTTTTCTCTCAATAGTTAAAGCTTTTTTTTTGTTTACTCTTGACAACATTTCCAGATAGTGTAAACTAGCTCACTGTGACTTTGTTGAGCTGATAAAGGGATTTACTGTTATTTGTTTCAGCAAAAACTTCAACAGCTTTGGCAGTATTATCCACACACTTCCTCTTGCCTTTGTACCTCCATTTTTTACTGCCTTGTCCTTTTTTTCTGAACATTTTTTTTTTCCTTTTTATCCAAGAGTAAAGCCATCTCCAAAAGTGTTTTTGAAGTGCTGATGCTTGCTTTGGCATGTTTCCTCTCTTAACATAGTTGCACACAGTGTCTCTTAGTAGGTCTGTAGGTTTATTTGTCTGGGAGCCAGCTGCAATTTTATCATGGCTATGACACTGCCATACCAAACAAGACTGTGACATATCCATGGTGCCTTCATGTGATAGACTTGGATATAATAGCTGAAATCTGCTCTTTAGTTTAATTTGAAATTCCTTCCCTAATGTTTTGCATTTCAACTCTTTGATATGCTTTTTGGTGGAATAGCTTTTCTGTAGTTGTGAAACGTAACAGTAAGTGCAATTTTACCAGGCTTCCCACACTCCGATTTTGAGACTGGCTAAGTTAGTCTGTAGCACCCAACTTCATTTTCCATGTTCTCACCATTTATTTGAATATAGAATAGAAAATGCACAGGTTGTTTAAATTAAAATATAATTTATTGACTCTCTTGATAAATTTATTGCACTGAGAGGATAGCCACTCTCTTTTGTTATGATCCCACAAAAGGCTGTGGCAGATAATCTTGTGTAGAACACTGGCAGTACTTTTGTGGTCATGGTTGCTTCTATTTGTTTTATTGAAATCGAGATGACTGCAGTTCGAGAGTTTGATCTACAAGCCAAGGAACAATAAGGCTATTTTATTCAAGCCTAGACCAATTGTTTGTCTAGTACAAAATACATAAAGGTAGGGAGAAGGAGGGGCAACCTGATGCTCATCTTTGCTGTAGCAAGTGTTCCATGGGGTTGGGATGCTTGAGGCTTTCAGGGAAAACATCCAGACTCTCCCCTGCATTGTAACCTTGCAAGGGGGACTGTTCAGTCTGGAAAAGAGGAGGCTCAGAGGGGACCTCATTGCTGTTTACAACTACCTGCGGGGAGGTTGCAGCCAGATGGGTGTGGACCTCTTCTTCCAGGCTGACGACACCAGAATGAGAGGGCACGGCCTCAAGCTACGCCAGGGGAGGTTCAATCTTAACATTAGGAAGCGGTTTTTCACAGAGAGAGTAATTGCATATTGGAATGGGCTGCCCAGGGAGGTGGTGGAGTCACCATCCCTGGAGGTGTTTAAGAGAAGACTGGGCGAGGAGCTTAGTGACATGGTCTAGCCGGGGGGTGTAGGGCTGGATGACGTTGGGCCCCTTCCGGCTCGGAGTGGCCTGCTAGACTGTGAGTGATCTAGGTTGGTGTTATGCTCTGCGATGTGCTCTCGGTCTCTTTACGGGTGTTAGATGGTGAGTTGGACTAGATGATCCTTGTGGGTCCCTTCC
>WEKX01013167.1:32672-44231 GCA_013390025.1 Pitta sordida
ACAGCGGTGCATGGGGTTGTTATGGCCGAAGTGAAGAACCCGGCACTTAGTCTTGTTAAACCTCATACTGTTGGAGCCTGCCCATCTCTCCAGTCTGTCAAGGTCCCTCTGGAGGGCCTTCCTACCCTCTGGCAGTTCAACATTTGCCCCCAGCTTAGTATCATCTGCAAACTTGCTGATGATGGATTGAATTCCCTCGTCCATGTCATCGATAAAGATGTTGAACAGTACTGGGCCCAACACTGACCCCTGTGGGACTCCGCTGGTGACTGGCCGCCAGTCCGATGTTGCACCATTCACCACCACCCTCTGAGCTCGCCCTTCCAACCAGTTTGTAACCCAGCATAAAATGTTCCTTTCCAGCCCGTGCTTTACAAGTTTCTCCTGAAGCTTATTGTGGGAAACTGTGTCAAAGGCTTCCCACAATAAACTTCAGGAGAAACTTGTAATGTATTTAATTTTGGAATTTGTTTCAGATATAGAGTGAGACTTCAGGGGTGTTGAGAGATGTTCACCTGGAACATGATTTTTCTACATTTTCTCAGCTGGCTGTGTTACTTGGCTAATAGCTACAGTCTGCCTTGCAAAGAAGTGTAAAACACCTTTTTAGCTCTTTTGACTTGTCAGTCATTCTAGAATACACATTTAAGTAAAACATTACTAGGCGGAATCACTATATGCCTGACACTTTCAGTGTACGATACTAAAGATTAAAAATATTCTCATCATGAAGAGAAGTGTCCTACCCTGAAAGATCTTTTGAAAGATAAAAGTGAACATTTTAAAGGAGTTCATTCAAGTTCTAATATGCACTGTCAAATATGTTCTTATGCTAAGAAGTGACAATTCATGGCTTTTGTTATTCATGTAGACATACCTTAGTTCTTCAAAATTTCTTTTTGAATATAAAATTGGTTGAGAAATATAATATAAAGGAATATTAACATTTTGGCAGGTGTATTTGAGGACTCATAAAGAAGAGATGAGATTCATGGGAAGTAACTATGCCTGTCTTCACAATGAAATTATTAGAAGAAAATTATACATGAGCTAAAACTCATGTATACCAAGTTATACCAAGTTAAAACTCCCAGAAAAATAAGAGAAAAAAAAATCAACTAATTTTTTTGCAGTAACCTAGGACGTAATTAAGTGACTAGAAAGAACAAACACGGAATTTTCAAGATAAATCCTATTAAACCAATATAATTTTCATCTCTGGCAGGATTCCTTGTGTAGAACAGAAGCAGCACATGCCATCTGCACCTTGAAAAGCTTCTGAGTCTGTCTCAAATGACATCCAGCCAAATAAATGAGTACAAGTTGGTGTAGATTAAATTGCTACCATGCGAATGCAGATTTTGTGGAAAGTGATATTCAGTATATAGTAATCCTTCAAATATCACAGGGGATTGGCTCCAGAAAGATGTTGTGATAAGCGAAATTTTTGAAATAGAATTTGAGCCAATCAGCAGGCTCGATAAAGGATCAGCATGCTGAGGTACAATCCCACATAGTCAAAAAAAAGAGGACTGATGCTTAAGGTTTTCTTTGCCATTGTCCCTCCATCATTATCTCTTGAAACACGTGAATAACTTGTGGGAGGCCAGGGAGCAGCTCCTGCTGGTGCGAGATGGGGTGAGTCTGTCCCAGGCAACTGGGGAGCAGCTCCTGCCTGGCGGAAAAAAAATCTGCCGTTTACTGAAGGGTGAAGTACTGAGGGATTACTGCTTCAAGGTTCCCCAACAAAATGGAAAAACATGTCAAGTGGAGATCTTCAGGAGTCTCTCATGTGCTTCTTATTAATGAAACTATTAATATATATTAGAATTTTAAAGTATCTCGACCAATTGCAGTAGATTTTGAAGTATTTAAAAAACACAGTACACTCATGATGCGAAAAAACAACTGCCTTGAGATAGGAATACTCAGAGACTGTGTTTTTATAAGATCAAATATTTACTAGTAGGCTGTACCTAGGATAGCTAAATATAGAGCAGGTCTTAGAGACTTTTTAAAGAACAGGTAAGAAAAACATGTATGAGAGATGGTTTGAGTCTATCTTATCCTGCCTACTGGCACTGGGGTGGATCAATTAGCCTCCCTGTTTTCCAGTCTTCCATGGAGTCAATTATCAAATGAACCCAGTATGGCTGACAGGAGTCAAGGCTGTAAGGATGTGAGTCTGATCTTGTGTCATTCAGCTGTCTTGAGTGAGTGTCTGGTTCACATGGCTATAACTGAGCTACAAGTTAAGCCCTATGTGTGGGACTTCCAGAAAATCCCAGTGTCCACCTAATTTCACCTGAACATGTTATATAATGCCCACTGGGGTTATTTGACCTTGAGATCAACATTTAAAAAAATCTCATTCTGTATTTACCAGATTAATTTCAATGTCATTTATGAATCCATTTCACTGAATGTATCAATACCCCATGGTTTCTGCATCCGTGACTTGGTATTGGTACCAGCAGCGATGACCTGCGTTATTCTGCAGGATACTGGTTGCTACTCTTGGTTCTGAAGAGTGTTGAAAGGTGAATTAATTTCCCTCTATTTTTTTCTTTCTTTAATGGCATACCCAGCTAATTCTGTTTTCTTTTCACTTCAAATCTGCATGGTTCCTGACAAAGAGAAAGAAATCCGCTGATGGCAATACACTTGAAATGTTACTGGTGTTAGTGGAAACAGTCGGGTCTCCTGTACCACGGGACTGCGGGCCTTCCCCCCGCATATAGCGAAGCCTGCCTTCCGCGTTGATTGGCAGCTCATTGACATGCAAATTTGCCTCGCACCCTCACACCGCCCCTCCCCGGTGTTCCGGCACTGTTTTGGCACTACCTTGCTGTGTGTCGGTGTTTGTGTTGGTGTTTCCCAGCACCAACAACCACCTCACTCTGGGAAAAACTCCTTTTCTACTCAGCCGGGAGTGCTAGTGTGGGGAAGCTGCCCGTGCTGCTGTCCCGGTGTCTCTCCAGGTGGGTAGACCTGGTCTCTCCATACTCGGGGTAGATGAGTATGTCTTGGAGAGTCATTCGAGAAAGTCTCGGACACCACATCTAACCTGAGAGTGTGTAAATCTTCCATAATTGCACAAATCCTCCTCTCTTGGAGTGGGGCAGGTGTCCGGCTGTGCCGGGAGTGGAGCCGTGGCAGCAGCTGTGTGGGCTGATTTGCATATTCATGACTGCCTAATTGAATGTTCATGTGTGTCAGGTTGCGCATGCGCAGTTGCACAAAGGGGCCTCCTTAATCACTGAAAAAATCATGCCGCTAAGATGTGAAGCCACAATATGGGGTGTGCAAAGTAGAAGAGGGCCAACTGTAATGATATAGTTTAGTTTCACAGGTTGCCTTGGGGCCAGAATTCTCACGAAAAGGTTCTATTTTTGTATTAACAGCTCAGAAAACCGCAGCAAAGCAGAGGAGGTGCAAAGCAGAGTGCACCAAAAGGTAATAAATTTTCCTATTGTGAAGCTCTTCCTTCAAATATAAAAAGAGCACCGAACTATGGGATGTGCTCTCGGTCTCTGTACGGGTGTTAGGTGGTGAGTTGGACTAGATGATCCTTGTGGGTCCCTTCCAACTCATAATATTCTGTGATTCTGTGATTCTGTGAACTACAAAATTTAGTCTTATTGATGTACAAACTAGAGCTATGGGCTTCTACTGTGTTGGAAAAAACCTATCTACAGAGTTAAACAGAAAAAGTAATATTTGTGTGATTCGTGTCTATGCGTTGTATCCTTGCATGATACAATCTTATGGTTTGCTGCTGTTCCTAGTAGAGTGCCATGGCCTGATGTACTGCAGAGAGTTTCACAGGATATCTTGGAAAAAAGTGTGGGGAAAGACTTCATCACCTCTGAAGCTTGTAACAGAGAACTCATTTTGTTCTTGCAGCAGGTTTCTTACTGTGTGTGTTGTGTCCTTTCTTTGGCTGTTGCCCTCTGTGCTGCGCAACATTTTCTGTGCTGAGCCAGTTTATCTGCTCTGCAGTGGTGACTCCTGTCTCTCCTTGACCCAGAATGCAGCAGCCAGTACCACAGGAACAGGGAGCTTTTCTCCCTGCTGAGCAGTCTTGGCCTTCCAAAGTAACACAGCGTACAGTAACTGAGAACAAAAACAGATCCATCCACTCCAGTACTTTACAAGGATCTATGTAGCCATTTATAGAACATTTGCCATTTCAGTGGACCTAGAGCATAACATCCACAGTTCATCTGTCTCAGGTTACTTTGAACCTGTCATAGCTTTGAAGGCACAGAGCCAACAGAGTGAGAACAATGTTGTAGGAATTATTTTCTCAACTTATGAATTAAAACTTCTGTGACTCTCTGGCATCTTTCCTAAACAGAATTACAGTATCAGAGTATTAGTAAGGTTGGAAAAGACCATAGTGATCGAGTCCAACCTATCACTCATTACTTAACCTATTGCTAACCTGCTACCGTCACACCATCCCGTTATTTTGATCGTGTCGCTGAGTACATCATCCAGCCTTTTCTTAAACACCTCTAGGAATGGTGACTCCAGCACCTCCTTGGGCAGCCCATTCCACTGAGAAACCACTCTCTCTGTGAAAAAGTTTTTCTTCATATCTAGTCTAAACATCCCATGGCACAGCCTACGACTGTGTCCTCTTGCTTTGTCGCTGGTAGCCTTAGAGAAAAGACCTACACCCAGCTGGCTAAAATCTCCCTTTCAGGTAGTTGTAGAGAGTGATAAGGTCTCCCCTGAATCTCCTCTTCTCCAGGCTGAACAACCCCAGCTCTCTCAGTTGCTCCTCATAGGGCTTGTGTTCCAGCCCCTTCACCATCCTTGTTGTCCTTCTCTGGACGTGTTTGAGGATCTCAACATCCCTCTTAAACTGAGGAGCCCAGAACTGGACACAGTACTCAAAATGTGGCCTAACTAGCACTGAGCACAGCAGGAGAATAACTTCCCTGGTCCTACTGGCAACATTATTCCTGATGCAGGCCAGGATGCCATTAGCTTTTCTGGCCACCTGGGCACACTGCTGGCTCTTGTTAAGTTTTTTATCAACCAACAATCCCAGATCCCTTTCCACCTGGTCAAAATAAGGTGACTATGCACAAGTGATTCACATTCTGTGTGCCAGACATTAGAACATGTGTGCAGTGAAATTTCTAATTTTTACAGGAGTACTTACAGAAGTTTGCTTTAAAATATAAACCATAATTATAATAGAGTTCATACCAACAGATTATGTCAAAAGTAATATACTATGATAGGAAAGAAGGAGAATTGCACAAAAGTGCTTAAGAATCTTTGGATCCCTCTACTACTAGACAGCCACTAACTCGATTTGCAGTACCTACGGAAGAATATTACTTCCTTTTCACAGGTTCCGTGATACTCAGTGCCACAGTAATAGGTACACAAAACATTCTCACATTCCCTTTCTGATCTGCCCCACTTGTTTTCACGGAGAATATGTGGATGTTTTACGGTGACTTTTTTTGTACTGATAGCCTATGAAACTTCTTACTGATATGTGTCTTGTTGAAACCTTTAATTTAATGGGACTTAGCCTGTGAGTTCAAAAATAGAAGAGAAAATTTGATAGGAAGAAGAAAAATTGAAAGTAAAACCGAGTATTGTAAATTCTGAAAGTCTGGCTGAAGTATCTTAAATAATTCTGTTGGAGGTTCTTTTGGACTGAAATATGCTAAAGAGTTTGTAATTTGCAAATATGAGAGAATTTTAAAATGAAAGCTCTATGGAACTCTTGTGTGACTTAAAGGTTGAGCTAATGTATGGCTTCTGAGGTAATTTTATTAAAACACAATCAGATCTATTTACTTTATACATGAGTGTATATGCTCCTATATGGAGGATATGGGAAAATTTGGGAGTAAACCCCCCAAAATCTAGTTCATAGTGGGAAGAACCGTCATAATACCTGAATTCAAAAGCGTATCTTTTCTGATATTACTTTTACAATTTTAGTGCAAAGGATCACAGGCAGGTAATGTACACCAGAACCCATTGATCACTTGCCTGAATCAGTCAGGGGGTTGTGCCACATGATGTGACTTTACCAGTTAACACTGACAGGAGGCTAAAGGTCCCACTGTCCCTCCTTGAAAGAACTGGTGGTCAAATCAGTCTGAGGACTACATAGTATGTCCTCCTCTGAGAAAGGACTGCATTTTTTGTTTCTTGCGATAATACTTTTACCCTTTCCTGTGAGAAACTTGATAAAAATACTGACTTAAGATGCTTGAAAGTAAATGTGAATTTATATCCCATGATTCTTTTAAAGCAGAAGTTCTGCTTTCCATTTTAAGATAGTGGATTGCTAGTTATGTTTTAGAGTCTAGCTGTGAACTTTGGCTCTACTTTAGCCAAGATTTGTGGCATCTAACTTGTTTCAGCACAGAATATGTAAAGAATTCAGGTATATAAATCTTTAGACTCAGAGGAACAATCTTTCCATATCTGATATAAATGAGTTACACCTGCACAGTGTTTGACTATTGCACAGATCTCTGTATCATTCCATTTATCAGAGCTATCTGAATCCAGCAATGCAGCATATCTAAGACAATAAAAGAAGGGAACAGCTTGCTCATTAAGAATGCGAAAGTTTCAGTGTTTTTTGGCTTTCATTCTTTGTAACATCTGTTGAACAGCACTAGATCAATGTCTAAATATCTACATACACATTTATGAATACAATAATGCAAATTAAGTTTCCTCTCCAGCACTGTTGCTGGGAAGATGGAAAGGCCCATAATTTCACATTTAATCTGAAAGCAGGTAAAAAGAGATGCTGTGTCAACTTTCTGCATTTTGTTTCAATCAACACCAATATATTACCTTTGTTTATTAAGTAAAACACTAAATTGTTTGACTGGATATGTGTCCATATGAGACAGAAATTCAGAAGTATCAAAGATAAATTAAAAAAACAAAAAATGAAGGAAAGAATGCAGGATTTATGGAGCCAGCTGGTGTCTATAGCATCACCTGCTTTCTGTTAGGGTGAATCTCTATCCTGATGTGTGGCTTTAGACTTCTCTTTGGACAGAAGTACTTTTGTATGGAGCAGAGTGATTCTGCTCTAGACCTTGCAGAACTGGAGGGCAGATAAACATTTCCAGATTTGTAAGACTGAAAACTAGATCAAAGATCCTCAACAGTGAAGGCAAAACTGGGTTAGAGCTTCTTAGTAGTGCAAGCAAAGTTCAATTTTGTGGAGATGTGATTCTGGCAGGAGTGGTGAAAAGCTGTTGGATGAAAAGCAGTTGGATAGGATCAACAAAAGCTGGAGCAGATAAGGAGAGTGCAAATGAGAGGAGTGCTAAAGAAAACAGGGAAGTTGAGAGGGAAAAAGAGGTTGGGAGTTGGAGAGACACAGAGAGTGATTGAGAGAGAGCTAGTAAAGAATTTCAATAGGTAAGAACCCAGGGGTGTTTTAAGGGGTGTGAAAGGCTGTGTAATTTTTTAATCTCCTGCCTTTGTGAGAGGAGGATGCCCCTTACATCCATGTTCTTTTTTTGAGACTTCCACAACCCGTTTGCTTCCCCAAACCTGGAATTCCCTTTCCTCCACTATGCTTCATTCCTCCCACTCTGCAGAGTTCCCTATACCTGTGAGGAGGAGGTAACACCAGAGACCCATGGTTAATTCTGCTAATTGAAGAAGTGGGGCAGAAAGGGAGATCAGCTGTCACTACTACTATGAGAGGCAGCCCCTCCCTGTAGGAATTATTGTCCCATAGGAAATAGTTGCCTTGTGTTTTGGAATTGGTAGCATCCAGTCTGGTTTCATGGGGCTCTGATGCACTTATCGAGAAACAGGGCTGTAGACTTTACCTTCTTCAGCAGTATTACCCAGGATAACTGTGAAAGTACTGCCACAACGGACTCTGAGGACCATATTTCTGGGAAAAAGAAAATCTTTATACATAATTGGCTTTGATTCAATCAGAAGAAGGAAAAACTATAAAAAGTAGGGGGCCATGGACCAGTGAAGCAAAAATGCCTGTTTGTCTTGAAAGGTTGTTATTGTGTGTAATGTACTTCTTACAGGAATGACTCCATCAAGGAGTTCATTAAATCAATTGATTTACTGAAGTACGTTGATAAACCAGAGACTTTGTTGTTTTGTATCAATGGTGTCTGAATTCAGTGCAGTAACATCCCATACACTTGCAGGTTGCTGAAAGATGAGCTCACAAATTAGAAACCCATTTGTCCCTTAATACAGAACAATGTAAATGAACGATAACTGGCTTCTTTGTAATTACAGTAATCACTCGCTACTTTGCAGTTCACCATTTGTGGGTTCAATACACTGCGGTTCCTACCCTCTCCACCCCTCCCCACCCCCTCATGTTTACCGTATTTACTGCATTTACTGTGTTTACCTAACTTACTGTATTTACTGCTACTTCATGGACTTCGCTTATTGTGGCATCTTTCTGGAACCCCTGCAATATTTGAGGGGTTACTGTACTATGGAATTTACATAGGTAAGAAGAATTAACTTTAAAGGCTAATAAAATTTAGATTACTTTCTCTACTTACTCTTTTGTCTGCAAATTACATAATCATTTAGCTTCGGATATTTATGTTTGAGCAGTTTGCATACAATTTTTAGAATTGGGATATGAAAAATATTGAGACTTCTATGGTCTGTACTGAGATTCCTTCAAGATAAACATGTTGATATAGATGCAGTGCGTATCCTAAATATAATACTGGGAAGGGTTAAAGCATTTTTAATTTTAGTGTTTCAGAATCAGATTTTAATAAATTTGTCCTTGTTTTTCATATACAGTCAGTCCTCGAATATCGTGTTACTGCAAGTCTGGCTCCCCCCGCGAAACCCTCAATCCGTGCTGATATGCAGCTCATTAATGTGCAAATATGCACTGCCCCCTCACATCACCGCCTCTCAGCCCCGGTGTTCTCTGACCCTGTTTCGGCACCGCTCTGCTGTGTGTTGGTGTTTGTGTTGGTGCTTCCCAGTGCCTGCAGGCCATGCTTCCCTGGGAAGAACCCCTTTTCTTCTTGGCCAGGGATACTGGTGCAGGGTTACGCCACTGTCCCAGCATCTCTCCAGATGGGTAGATCTGGTCTCACCATATTCAGAGTAGATGTGATGTTCGATATCGGACTGCACGTCTACCCCGAGAAAGTCTTGGACACCATGTCTAACCTGAGAGTGTGTAAATCTTTCATAACTGTGCAAATCATCCCCTGGCAGGGTGCAGGCAGACGGCAGCCTCTTTGCTCTGAGTGGAGCAGGACAGGAATGGCGCTGGGTGACCTGCCACAGCCTTCTCGCTTGGAGCGGACTGGAGTGGAACAGGGCAGGTGTGGCATGGTGCAGCACCAGGAGACCTGCTGCAGCCCCCTTGCTCAGAGCTGAGTGGAGGGGAGCAGGCTGGGTGTGGCACAGGCGTGGCGTGGGTGGAATGGCTGCAGTCACTTTGCTCCGCGCAGAGCAGGATGGGCCGGGGCAGGCCAGGCGTGGTGCCAATGAAACTGCTGCAGCCGCCTTGCTCAGAGCAGAGCGGGGCTAGTGCGACTCTGATGGAACTGCTGCAGCCACCTTGCTCTGAGCAGAATAGGGCGGGTGTGGTGCAAGCAGAGCAATGCACCCGTGGCCTGTGTGGCATGGCATGAGGGTTAATTCAAATATTCATGACTACCTAATTTGAATATTCATGACTGTCAGTTTCTGCAGATACAGTCACAAGTGCCCCACGAAATGGACCTCCCCAGTCACAGAAAAATCAGACCGCAAAGAGGAGAACCTGCAAATGAGGAACCACGAAGTAGAGAATGTTGATTGTAACAGTTTAGAGTATCTTCTGACCTTGTTGTTGTGATTTTTCTTGTTGTTTTACATCAAGATATCTATTCATTAAAAAATTGAACAAAAGAAAGAAATAACAGAAAACCTAAAACTGGAATTGCTTGCCCGGCAAGAATGACTGTATCTTTTACATAATACTCCTGTAAGTATCTCTATAGGGAAATAGAAAATAACATGCTGAAGTGGAAATGTAAATGTCAATGTATGCTGCTACTTTTTACTTATCAATGTGTTCTATTTTGAGGAAGAAGTAAAGGAATCCCAGGCTGTGTGAACCATCAGGGAATTGCTGTAGTACTGGATGGCTTTTGTAGAATAATTTGACACTGGAAAACAGCATAAAATTCTTCTATATGCCTTTGCTTGTGTTTGCAGTTGTATTTTTTCCAAGGATAAATAGTCTCACTTTCCCTTTTAATAAGTGTTTTAGCTGATGTGAAACTAGGGGTGGGAACTCAATATTTTCAGAATTCTCATCTGCCAGAGAAGTCCCTTCATGAGAGTTTCTGTGTCCTGCACTTTGGGCCAGTTGACTAGCACAAAATGAATAGGAAAAACAGAGAACTGACTCAAGACAATAATGGTATCCTCTTGATTTTTAAAAGATATTTTTGCCTCTTTATCTATGGCTATGTGGAAGACAGTCATCTTCAGGAGGTAATGAAGTAGCTGAGTGCATAAGCAAATAAGAACAGGGAAGTGTAACCAGGGAATTGTAGAAAGATGCTTAGAGTTTAAAGGGTGCTGGCCCTTTAAGAGAATGCACAAAGCCCAGGCTTGGCTCATAGCTTGGTCTTGGAACAACAGAAATAGAAGAATGTTTTGATAATACCTTCTTGTAGAAAACAACAGGTGTCTTGATTGTAATTGCAAAGTAGAAACTGCTGTGTGAGCATGAAATAGCAAAAATGTGCTATATATGATCTGTGTGAACCCTGAATAAATGAGTCTTAGCTGTAATCCATATTGGATTGTCACTTTGATCTCCAAAGTCCTGGCTTTCTTCTTTTAGGGAATTTCAGTATGTTTACACTCCCTTCATACCTAAGTACGAGTATTAGCCAACAGCCATGCATAATGCACTGAATGTCATTTATTTATGGGTTCCTTTCTCAAACTGCCTTTAATATTATAGTCTCATTCTTCCTTCTCTGTCTGTATTGACAAGCCACTATGGTGTCTGTGGGCAGGAAACCACAGAGGGACAATATGTGGCTTCAGACTCATTGTTAGGCTGGATCACAATTACAGTTATTTCCAGTTGAAGCTTTGGGTTTACTGCCTTGACAGGTAATAACCAGGAGAGTGAGTTCCCTGCCATGTAGCACATCCAAGATACACACAGACACTTCAACTGACAGCAGAGACAGGAATAAACATTCATGCTCAGAGCAACATGGTAGTTTCTACAGCTTTAGTCTCAGTCTGCAGGTTAAGTATAACTTGCTTTTAAATACAGTCAACCCTCTTCCTCTTCGCGTCCTCTACATGGCGGCTTCATATCTACGCAGTGTGATTTTTCAGTGATTAAGGAAGGCCCTTTTTGCAACTGTGCATGAACGACCTGGCAGTATGAGTATTCAAATTAGTCACCCATGAATATGCAAATCAACCCACACAGCCGCCGCGGCGGTGGAGGTGGGGCTGCCCCTCCCCCGCTCTCCCCCCAGTACAGCAGTGGTGGGGCCGCTCCTCTCCCAC
>WEKX01013168.1:1769-36835 GCA_013390025.1 Pitta sordida
AGCTATTGCACCTCCAGTTTAAATGTGGAGGGTGCGGTGGCACACAGAGAGAACACTGGCCATGCCTTCACTGTGGAGCGCAGGGTACCTACACCACCGCTGCACCCAGCGCCGCTGCCATTCCCCAACCCTCCCACTACAGGGTCCTGCTTCCCTAGTGCGGCAGTGGCAAAAGCTGGGAATCCCCACACCAGCTCCCATGGGGAACTTGGTGGACTCACTGAGCGGAGACTGGGCAGGGAAGGTTGCCTTTGCCCCCTTGTGCTNTATCCTTGTGGAACAGAGGATTCTATGCACTTGGCAAGACTCCCAACTCCCATGAAATTCGAGGTGCTATTAGGTTAATACTAAAAGTGTCTTTAAAGTGAGTTTATTTTTAACTTGAGGATCCAGGTGAATTTTCATCTCTGCTGCAAGGCATAAGGTCAAATTCCACCAAAAATTCTTTTATCTCTTGCTTCTAAAATTTTCTTCCGTGTGTAATATGGGGATTGTGAGAGTTGTCCAGCTGTGTTACAGTTTCAGCTATTAATAAATGATGCTGTTTCTTTCCTAGGATTACTACGGAATTACATTCCCTGCTCCTGCAACCTTGACAGGCAGAGATGGAAGCCTTGCTAACAACCCATACTCAGGTGAGTGGTGTTTAAAGATGAGGATGGCAAGTGAGATGTGCTGGTTTCTAAGTGCAGGTCATCCTGCTGTTGCTGGAAGTGGAATTGTTCTTCCCTTCTGTAAACATGTGGTTGGAGAAGCTCTTCCACATTCCTTCTCTTTCTCTTTAGTCATCATTTTGCAAAGATTACATTAATGCCATCCAGGACTTTCAGCAGTGGTTTTTATCCAGTGCCATCTGATTACAGCTTGAAACTGTAGCCACAGGCATTTTAGTTCCTCTAACGATGGTATTAAGTGTTGTCATACTTCCTGGTAACCAACAAAAGGAAATACTGCTTGGGAATGAGACAGATGTGATTGATGTATGTCACTTTCTTTAAAAACATGAAAATGCAAGTGTTTTGGAGTTTTCTGCTTCTTAATCACTTCTCTTGGGAGGCTGCTTTTGGGTTAATAACCAAATTTCCCTTCCTACTTCTTCAATAAGGTGTCCCTCGATGCAAGCCTTGCTTTCCTGGCCTTCAACTACTGTCTTCAGAACTTTGGTGGTGTGAGGAACTGGACATTTTAACTAGTCACACTTGATAAATAAACATACATTTGCAAAAATATGCCCATCGTTGCCTGTAAATCCTAACTTGCTTTCAGCCCATGAAGCTTAGCTAATCAGTTTAACCTTCAGGAGAGTCACACTTTAACCCAACAACCATTGGCTCTTTGGCTCTTTACCATTTTTCTGCTCTTAGCATGTTTTATTGCAACTATCTGTTAATAATGGATCTGCTCAGACTGTGTGAGATAGGTGAGTATTGGTATCTCCATTTTATCAATGGATTGTTGCTGGCATGGAGTTCTGTGTTATGAACAGGCAATATCCCTGTGGTTGTCAGGAACAGAGGGCTTCCCTTGAACCGCCGCAGGCTTTCAGGTGTAGGATATACTCTCTCCTGTAGTTGCCTGCTTGTATTCAGAAGATTTGAATCCGTTGAATTCTCCAGCTTTGGAGTAGCTTTGACAGCTTTTCTGACCAGTTTGTTCTTTCGCAGGTGATGTAACAAAATTTGGCCGAGGGGATTCTGCCTCTCCTGCTCCGGCTACCACACTGGCCCAGCCGCAGCAGAACCAGACACAGACTCACCATACAACTCAGCAGCCCTTCGTCAACCCGACCCTGCCCCCGGGGTACAGCTACACTGGGTTCCCTTATTATACTGGTGTGCCCGGTATACACAATGCATTCCAGTATGGGCCAACCATGTTTGTAAGTGTGACAGCCTAAACTGCAACCCTCCCCGTGTGCCTCTCTGGTTTTGTCTTTCTCCAGCCCAAACAGTCAACATCTTGGAATTATAGAATGGTTTGGAAGAGATCATCAAAGACCATCTTTGGTCTTCTAACCTCCATGCCGTGGGCACGGACAACTTCCACTAGACCAGGTTGCTCAAATCCCCGTCCAGCCTGGGCTGGACTGGGAACACTTCCAGGGACTGGGCATCCACAGCTTCTCTGGGTGACCTGTGCCAGTGCCACACCACCCTCATAATGATGAATATTTTCTTATATCTGACCGAAATCTACTATCTTTCAGTTTAAACCTGATGCCTTTTGTTCTGTCACCATAGGGCCTGGTTAATTATTTTTTCCATCTTTCCCATAAGCCGCTGTTAAGCATTGAAAGGTCACAGTTGGGTCTCCCTGGGGCCTTTGTTCCTCCAGGTAGAACAACCCCAACTCTCAAACTGCTCTCACAGGAGAGGTGCTCATCCCTGTGATCATCTTCGTGCCCTCTTCTGGATCTGCTCTAGCAGGCCCCAGCCTTTCTCATACTGAGGACTTCAGAGCTGGAGTTGCTGTCCAGGAGGAGTCTTAGGAAAATGACATAGAGTCAACTTCCCCAGTCTGCAAGGGATCTCCAAAAACATGCAACATGAGAAAATAGATGCAGTCCCTTCCGGGAGAAAACAAGAAATTTACGAGTCCAGAACTTACGGCCCCGGTGTAGTTCATGGACTTGGTGTTCCTGAAAGCCCTTACAAGTCTCTGGAGAGTCAAGGGAGACCCAAAGCTGAGCCAGTGAGGTGAAAGTATCTGGAGGTCCTTTCAAGGATGGAGAAGACCCCATTAAGTCAGAGACCAAGGCTGAAAGTCTCATGAGGAAGAGGGTTATTTGGGAAGAGGTACTGCTCCAGTCAGAAAGGGAGATGAATCTGTTTAGGGCACTGCAGGGCAGTGTTTGATGAAACAGCCTCAGGCAAAGTGTTTAGACTCTGTGATTGTTTGTCCTGGTTTTGTGGGTAAGGATTTGCTGCTTACATTGAGCATATGACAGAAATATGCAGCCTGTCCCAAGGGAGGGCTGCACTGCCATCACAGGGACGGCTCTAGCAGAAGTCCTGGGGCTTGCACAATTCCACTACTGCAGTTGCTGCTGGAAGTGTGAGGGCTGTGTCCTGTGCCATCCCAGTCCTCCCGGCTCCAGACTGAGTTTCTCTCGTGAGGAGGAGGTGCCTTCCCCACTAGATGGCGGAGGGACCTCGCGTTTCCCGTTCGACGCGGCAGCATTTGTTCCCTTCCTTTGTCCAGGTGCCTCCGGCGTCTGCCAAACAGCACGGAGTCAACCTGAGCACGGCATCGACTCCCTTCCAGCAGGCGGGTGGCTACGGACAGCACGGCTACAGCACAGGTAAGGGCTCCCCGCCGTGCTGCCCCACTGTGGGCGCATCCGCGGCGCCGCTTGGGCTCTGTAACACCTTGTCTTGTACACACTGGCAGGATACGATGACTTAACGCAGGGAACGGCAGCTGGAGATTACAGCAAAGGAGGATACAGTGGGTCATCTCAAGCACAAAACAAATCTGCTGGCACTGGACTTGGGAAAGGTAACACACAAGGTCTGAGATCACTCTGGAGTGGGATTTAGGAAGGCAAACTCCCAGTGCTGTGCATTCCGTACAGCAGCCAGCTCTAAAAAGGGCCACGATCTGAGCTGTTTCTCCATCTCCCGTATACAAAATGCTTTTCTGATGGCCTCGGTGTTCCTTCTAAACCTCATGGCTGACCTTTGCATAAGGATTTGTGTGGCTGATGTGCATCTTTTTCCACAATTATACATGGGAGAAATAGTGAGCTGCTTCCTCTGCCAGAGTTTTCTTTGCTGAAGAACATGGTGATGCTTCAGCAGTCCCATGCTTATGAAAAATGAGCAGTTGAATGCTGCTGTTAAAATGATCCTCCGCCAAATGATGGCTAGATTTTAAGTTTGTTGGTAGGCACCTGAGACAGCTGTGTGTTAGGGACAGGCAAAGCACTTTACACATCCCTGGGCTGTCTAGCTGCTGTCTGTACACTCTGTAACTCATCACATTGTGTCATGCCTGGAAATGTTTCCTTTGTGACTTTAAAGGCTGAAGAATTTACACAGCTCTTGCGGAACCTTTTTCTGCACATGCTGATTAGACCTGAGAAGCATGTACTGAACTGCTGAGCACTAACTTGTTCATCCCTATGCTTAAACAAATACCAAGCTTTGCAGTGCATTTGAAACATTGGGTGATCAAGCTCTCCTTGGTGAAGCAGCAATCCAAAAAGGAGCAATGTTTGAGGAGGGTCACAGGTGTAAAGTAACCTGCATCACTATGGAGTGCACACCCTTTGAGTCCAGTCCTTGGAGCTACCAGCTAAAGGAACTGCTGGTTTTATTCTGATCCAGGTGAAATTATCAGAGACAGTCTTTATAAAACCGAGAGAGCCACCTCACTGGTGAATGTTTCTGAGGCTGTTGTGGCAACAGCTGGTCCCGTGGAAGCCAGTCTGAGTCAGTGATGCCCCTGATAGCAGGGCAAGGCAGCATGGCAGACCTCACATTTCTGCAGGATATGAAAGGACAAGGGCTCAGATGTGTTGGAGATGCTGAGTCTCATTGCTCAGGGCACTAGTGGAAGGCTCTTGAATGCTGACAAAGAGCCAAATGCACTCCTAATCCAAGGAGCAAGCTGACTTTTTGTGAGCTTAAATGAGTGTTCAGTGCAGCCAGCTGCTGCCTGGTGAAGTGCATTGGATCCAGGTGGTAGCCACTGGGCTGTGGACCTGAGTGATTTATCCCAGTGGGTTGGCTTCCTCCTCTGCAGTGAGAATGAGAAAGTGCACCCTTTCTTCTGTTCCCATGTGGGGTGCTGTGGCTCTGAGATCATGGAGAACCTGCCAGGCTGGCCAGCAGCAGCAACAAGGACAGTGCATCCACTGAGGCTGCCAGACATGCTGGGAGCAAAACCTGGGGTGGTGGGTGACATTCTCATGGTTAGTGGCATTTTTATTTTGCAGGTGTTTCTGTGACCTCAAGTAACACGGGTGTGCCTGATATCAGTGGCTCAGTCTATAACAAGACTCAGGTGAGCAACACTGGACTCTCCTCCCTCATGGCCCCAGGCTGATGACTCCCCTTCTGTTCCCAGGCTGGCCAGTCTCAGGGTCAGCAGGCTGTGGCATGTCTAACTCTGGCTCTGTTTGCTGTTGCAGTGCTCATCCTCTGTCACACTGTTTCTGCTGTGTCAGCTCCTGACAGCAGCTGCTGGCAGAGGCTCAGAGCTCCCTGTGCACATATATTGGCCAGGCTATCCTGTGCCAGCAGTGTCCTGAGTGCAAATGAAATGTGATGGGTGACAGTATTTTTAGTCAAAATAGCCGCCAGAGCAGGAGAGTCGAAAGGCCACTTGCTTTACCCCGGAAGGACCAGGCAATAGTGCCCATCCCCGCTCTCAGTGATCCCTCTCCCATGCTCTCCTGTGGCCACTGCTCAGTGTGAACCTTCCTAGGCAAAGCAGAGGGTGTCTTGACAAGCTGGGCAGTGGGCTTGTGTCCAACTCCTCTTTGCTTCTCCCTGCACCCTCAGCTGGGTGAGTCGGTGTCTGGCTGTGGTCCATATTTAGAGGTAAGAAGCCAGCTGTCAGCTGCGTGCTCAGAGTTGGGGGTCAAGCTTTTGCCACTGGGAGGAAAATATTACTGCAGTTTTGTGTATTTTGCATTTTTGCTGGGCTGTCTTGGGTAAGTTAAGTAATTCCAGGCTGAGCCCTCTCAATGTGGTAAGGACTCATCAGGCAGCTGCTGCCATCCCATGTCCCTCTGAATGAAAAGAGGTCAGGGAAGAAAGGAACACAATAGCTGTGAAAATAGCTTGTCAGAACCATTAGTCCAGAAATACAGGTGAGAACAGGAAACTCATCCTCTGGTGTGCTTCAGTGTGACTTGGCTTGCTCAGGGAATTGGTGAAAGGTTCAAGTGAGGAATGTTTGGGCCATTCTAGTACTTGTCTAAAATGGGGGTTGGGGGCTGCTCGCACCAGTCCGTAATCCTGTGCCTGTTGCCTCCTGTGCAGACGTTTGACAAGCAGGGATTCCATGCTGGCACTTCACCTCCCTTCAGCCTGCCCTCTGCTCTTGGATCCACTGGGCCCCTGAACCCTGGTGCTGCCCCAGGTTATGCTCCAGCCCCATTTCTCCATATCCTCCCTGCACATCAGCAGCCTCATTCCCAGATGCTGCATCACCACCTTCAGCAGGATGGGCAGGTGAGTTGGCCCCTTCTGCCTCTACAGCTGCCCAAGGGCATTGCTCCCCCCATCCCAGCAGGGTCTTGAGGGATTTGTTTCCTTCTGGTGTTTGCTTTGCTCATTGGGAAAGGGCCTTGACAGCAATTGCAGACTGACAGACTTGTTGGCCAGCTTGGGAAGGGAATCTCATGAAGTCCAGCAAGGGGAAAGGCCAAGTCCTGCCCCTGAGGAGGAACAGCCCCATGCACCACTATGTAACAGGGACCTCCCAGCTGGAGAGGAGCTCAGCAGAAAAGGCCCTGGGGGGCCCTGGTGTGCACCAAGTTAACTATGAACCAGCAAAGTGCCCTTGAAGCAAAAAAGGACAACATGTTCCTGAGCTGCACTAGGTACAACATTGTCAGCAGGTCAAGGGAAGTGATCCTGGCCCTCCTCTCAGCACTGGTGAGGCCACAGCTGCAGCCTTGAGTCCAGTTCTTGGCTTCCCACTGAGGGAGGGACGTGGACACATCGGAGAGTGTCCAGGGGAGGACCACAAGCATGAAAAAGGAACTGGAGCATTTCTTATGAGGAAAGGTTGGGATAGCTGGGACAGATGAGCCTGGAGAGAACTCGGAGGGGTCTCATTAATGTAGAGAAATTACCAAAGGGAGGGTGTGAAGAGGACAGAGCCAGGCTCTTTCCAGTGATGCCCAGTGACAGGAATGGAGGCAGTAGGAGCAAACTGGGACACAGGAGGTTCCCTTGGAAACATCAGGGAACACTGGGATGGTGACCAAGCACTGGCACAGGCTGCCCGGGAAAGTGGTGGTGTCTCTGGCCTTGGAGCTATCTGGGTATGATGTGGAGCAGATGGCTAGAGCCAGGTGATCCTGTTTGATCACGGGTTGGACAAGATCCCTCCAGAGGTCCCTGCCAAGCTCAGCCAGGCTGTGGTTGTGTGAAGGGCCCATCCTGAGGTGGAGTGCAGGGAGATAGGCCAAGGGGTGAAGCGGAGGCAGGCGCTGCCGTCCCCCTGTCTGTGGCAGGAGAGCAGGATGTGAGCACTCGGACTGTGATTCTGGAGGAAAATCAAGCATCTCCTTGGCTGTCTCCAGTCCTGCTCCTCACTTTCCTTCTGCTTGAGCCTGTCTTGAAATTGAGGTAATGTGATGGTGCATCCCCAAGCTCTTGCTTGGTGTCCCCGTGGCCGCTCATCCTGGATTGGAGGATGCAGAGATGCTGCAGGGCAGAAGCAGATCTGGTGTTGGGGAGAGCATCGCTGCTTTGCGGGGTGTAGGGCCTGTCCCTGGTGGCATTTGGATGGGCCTGTCATTCCTGGGAGCACTGCTGCTGTGGCAGCTGATGCCTATGTCTCCTCCACTTCCCATTTCTAGGGTGGATCTGGCCAACGCAGCCAGCCCAGCACCATGCAGCAAAAGTCTCAGGCCACCAAAACCGCCTATGGCACTTCTCCATACTGGACAAACTAAACCCGACACCAGGGAGGGGAGAGAGAGAGAATGAAAGGAAATGAGGAAAAAAAGAAAACAAAAAGAAAACAAAAGAGAAAAAGGAAAATACAAACCGAAGCCCATTCCTGGAATTACGAGGAGAAGTAACTGGTCAGCCAAACGTCTGTGCAGGGAGAACTGCAGCCATCCATCCATCCTCTGTGTGACTCGCCTGCTTCCTCTTTGAGTTGCTGTTGTATGTAATATATTTATGTATGTATTTGTAAATGTAATAGAGCCTAAACGTGGTTTTCTGCATCTTGCAGCCTGTTTTTCTTACTTTGTAAGAAAACTAATTATTCGTTTTCCATCTGCACCAGGGCATCCTTCCTTGTTTGTTTTTTCTTTGTTTTCTTTAAGCATTATGGATTTTCTAACTGTTGGACAAAAGACAAACTGCACCTTTATTTTTAGAGCTGGAGCCCTGCAGTTTTTGATGCAGTTCTAAAATCAGGCAAATAAGGAGACCTGCCTTCCAAAAAAGCAAATCAAGGTGTGTCCTGTTGGTTAGATTTCTATTCCTGGCCCACATAACAACTGATATTCTAAAAATGGGGATAATAAAAAAAAACCAATTGTTTTGTGGGCCTTCCTCTTTCTTTCATCTCCTCTCTCCCTCACCTTTTGATTTTTCAATTTTTTTGTAACAATAAATGATAATGAAGCAAAAGGACAGGGTTTTGTTTGTGGTTTGGGATTGGTTTTTGTTGTTTTTCTCTAGCAAGAGACTTCGGATGGCTCAGTGTGTCCTGGAACCTCCTTTGCATCATTAGAGGCAAAAACTATGTAGCAGTTTCTTAAATAAAACTATAAGCTGTGTCTTGTACCTCTTTTTGCCCTGAGCCATTGTCCCAGGAAAGCCACAGCTACTGGGTGGAAACTTCATCTGTCCCTCTCCACTTTTTTAAAACAAAGACCCTGGAGGCAACTCCTGGTCCTCCTTGTCCTCCAGCAGTGCGGTGAATGTTCTGAGAATTTCATTTCTTTATAGCCCTTCCTCCACCTAATAAAGATCTGAGTATATCACTGGTGTTTGTCTGCATTTTCAAGGGCTCCAGGAGCAGTTTGACAGCCAATCCCTTTCTACCTGCTCCTGCAGCAGCAGCTGAGCTGGCAGGGTGAGAGCAGCAGGTGGGTCTGACAAAAGTGAGCTCACCTGGGTGCCAGGGGGGGGATCTAGGGCAGTGTACTGGCTCCTGCCATGAGCATCGTGTCTCTGCCTTTGGTGTCGTCTGGGGTGGTGCTCAGAGTCCCTGGGGAGCAGCTGGGATGGGCGAGGGAGGAGCGCAGCTGCAGCACTGCCCTCCCTGGCCTTGCCTGTGATGTCCACGGGCTCCACCGTGAGGAGGGGCAGTGGTGAGGTCTCCTGAAAAAAGGATCCTGCTGATCCTCCTGAACAGCAGAGGCGGTAGGTAAATATGAAGCACACAACAGGGAAGGGGCTTGCTTTCTCTCAAGATCCACAAGAAATAAAAGTTCTGTTTCTATCCTGAGAACCACTTTTCCTTCTCTGTTACCAGCTCTGGGGCCCTGTGGGACCCAGTTGTCACCCAGCCCTCCCCCAGCCTCAGCAGCACAGACACTGCCCTGGCTCAGGTTTTGACACAGGTCAGACTCCAACAGCTGCTTCAAGCCCTTGACATCTGCTGTCCCACTGCCACTTGCTTTGGGTCCTGAATGTCAAGGAGGCCAAAAATGTTTCTGTAGGCTGGGGCTTGTCACATGGTCTGTCACCTCAGCAGCTGTTCTTCCCAGACCTCCCCCAGAGCTGCCTTCACACACTTGAGTCCTTGCTCATGGACATCTGGTGCTGCCCTGCAGGTGTTGCTCAGCCCTTCCGTGTGTGTCAGGGTCCAGAAGCAGCTGGAGCTGGGAAAAGGCAACAGGTGAGGTTTGGTGCCAGCACACAGCAGCCCCTGAGCCTCACGTGTGTGGCTGAGCTGCTGGCAAAGGCTCCTGCCAGTGTTTCTCTGCTGTCTCCAGCCTGGCCATGAGTACAGAAGGACAGCACACAGACTGTGTTGTCCTGCAGCACCCTCCTCTTCCCCAGCACTGAGCAGCCAAGGCAACTCCAGCACCTTCCCAGCTGCCCTGGGGTCCTGCCCGCAGAGTGCCAGCTGGCCACAGGCAGGTTCCTCTCCTTTAACCCTGTGAGACTCCACAAGGTGTTTTGCTCTTTCCCTACACTCTTCCAGCAAGACTCAGCTGCAGCAAGTTCCCCTCTGAGCCACATTCCAGGTACTGATGGCAAAGCCGAGGTTGCCCAGCTGCACTTAGTAGTCAAAGTGGCAGCTGGGTTTTGCCCATCGTGGGCTTGGAGCCTTTGCCCTGCTTTTGGTACCACACCTGCTGCTGGAGGGAGCAGCTACTGGCAGTTCCGGCCAGGAGATACAAGGAGGCTGCTCCAGAGAGCACCGTCCCTCCCGGCCCCATTCCCCAGTGCGGTGATTCCTTTGGGAAGGCAGCTCCAAAATGCCACCACCCTTCCTCCAGCACGGCTGTGCAGCGGAAGCATTTGGGTCCCAGCCACATCGGACTCAGCAGTTGTTGTGCTGCCACCGATGCCAAATGCAGCCAATGCCATTCCCTGACACTTGTCCTGCTAATTTTAGCACTGCAAACACACTGCTCCCCTCCTGCGCCTGCGGGGAGCAGTGTGGGCCAGGCAGGGTTGGCAGCCAGGACCTCAGTTCCTCTGCCAGGTTTCTGCATGTCCCACTGCCGTGTCTGACCCTTCCAGCAGCGCTGTGCCCCTGCCCTGCACCAGCCACCACCCAGGTCCTGCACCCCTGCTCCAGCCATGAAACCATGAGCCACTTCTCATGGGTCTCTCCCTTCCTGACTTAGGAAAACTAACAGCAAAGCCTTTTGCCAAAGTCCTCTAAATCAGCTTGTTCTTAAGTCTCAGGTGCCAAACAGCAGCTTTATTTTCCCATAGCCTTATAGATATCTGTGTATGCAGCACCAAACTTGTCCACAGCTGTCATTCAAAACTTGGGAGTAATCCAAGCAACGGAACCAGCTCGACCAAGGAAGTATCAGCACAGAGATATTTTCATTTCACATTTTTATTAGTAGACAGATGTGCAGAAAAGACAAAATATAACTACTGAAGGGGAAGACAACACAAAAATGCATCAGTTAATTCTTCCTGGTAAATTATACTGAAGAAAAAAAAAGGAAAACGTCTGGGAGTTCAGCTAAGAAAACTACTAAGAAACCTAGTGTACCCTGCTGGTTTCAGAATGGTTGAAAACTGCATTTGAAGGGGTGTGTAGCTGCAAATGTAAACGCTAGTATTGGCTGAAACAGGAGAAAAAGGGTTAAGAAAAAACCCAGAATACACAGAGTAGGTAAACATTTTTCTGCAATCATCTCTTAAATAGTTTCAAAAAAAAAATCCCCTCATACTTCAGTTGTATCTCAAAAAAAGGAAACCAGCAAGTCAACAAGCAATGACACTGCACAGGACAGTGGGGAAGAGAAATTAGTCAGGTTATTGTTGGAGCGCTCAAAGGAGGTTGCTTTTTTGTCTTTAAAAAAGGGTAAAACAAGAATCATCATAATGCATCTTACAACACCAAGCCTGAAAATACAAGTCACTGGAGAGTATACAGTGAAGACGGTCAAAAGTACAATGGAAATCCTGAAAGATGCAGTATCCTCATTTCTAAAAATCCTCATTTCCAAATCAGCACAGCCACACTGGGATCCTTCACCCCCACAGCCAAAGGTTGGTGCCCCTTTCCCCGTGTGGCCCGGGGCAAGTCCTGCATCCAGGAGCACCAGGGGCCCTTTTGCCATCCCTGGTGCTGCCCTGGCAGGGAGTGCTCCCTACACTCGCTGGATGCAGGGGAGCCCCCGCTCCAAAAAGTGCCTGGGGCTGAGTCAGTCCTTGCTGTAAGGTCGAGCTGAAGGACCGGGACACTTCAGGAGGGGCGCAGCTGCCTGCCCAGGTAACATGCAAGCAGGAGGGCAGACAGCTGCGGGGAGCACCGAAAACAAGGGATCACCTCTAGCGCTGCCTTCATTCCCTGGGGGCAGATGGATGCATATCCCCAGGCAGGAACTGTCCCTGCTGCAGCAAACCACAGCCAAGCAACACTGAGAACAGATCAGCCATGCTCATCTCATACGGAAACCCGCAGGAGGCTTTCCTCCCCTCCTCTCCCTCCGGGCAGCACACTGGAGCTCGATCACTTCTCACCGCGGGCCACAGCCACGGATCTGATCCAGAACAAAGCCTGCCTCCCACCGAAGCACCTCTCGAGGGGCCGCAGGTGGGGACGTACCATGGAAAACCCTGAGATACACGGAGGGGAGGTGCAGGTTCTGGTCAGGGTGATGCCTCCGCAGCTGTGGGAACGGAGGGTCCCACCCAAGCAAGGCCAGCACCTCTGATCTGGTCCCGGCGCTGCCAGGGCTAACTGCCGACCCAGGGATCATGCAAAAGGTGAACTCGGGGCACTGCACCGCGGCCGAACACGAAGAGCACGCTGCAACAGGGTGAGGGTGCTGAGGACTGAGGAAGAGGGTTCTGAGACAGGAACATGCAGGATCCCCTTGCCCACGACAGTGCCTTAAGCTCTGCCAAGGGCTCCCCAAAAAAACCCCATGCAGGGGCCAAGCCCAGGGCACCAGACGAGTCTGAAAAGCCTGTCAAAGCCTGCTGCCGCCCTTCTCTTCCACCCTCAAACACACACACATGTGTCCCAGCCAGCCAGGCAGGGAAGAGCCCAGCACCAGACCCCCTGTCACCCCCAGGAGGAGTGACAGCCTGGCCCCCCAGGCAGGCACCAAAGGGAGCTCTGAACTCTGCCAGCCCCTCAGAGCCCACAGGACTGCAGCAGAGCTACACTGACCCACAGGTGACCTACGCAAACAAGAAGGAGCTCAGGTTGCACAGAGTTTGGGCTGCAGGAAGCAAGGGCTTCACAGAATCACAGAATACTCTGAGTTGGAGCGGACCCACAAGGATCATCGAGTCCAACTCTTAATACTGTCTCCCTGGCGGGAATTGAACCCGGGTCTCCCACACGCCAGGTGGGAACACTTACCACTGTACTAAAGTGGATTTCTGCGAGCAAGCACTGGGATAAGGAGGCTCTTGGTCTCTCCTGCTGCCAAAAATAAGTTCGGATGAATGGCAGCCCAGTGGGCAGCGGGATGCACATCTGTTCTCCTCCCTCCCCACAGGGGCAGCTGGCAGCAGATGTCAGCAGAACAGCTAAGTTGAACTTTTTCAACCCACTTTAGTACAGTGGTGAGGGTTCAATTCCTGCCAGGGAGGCAGTGGTGACACTTAAGAGTTGGACTCGATGTTCCCTTCCAACTCTGAATATTCTGTGAACCCTATCCTAGTCTGGAAAAAAAAAAAAAGAAAAGAAAAAGAAATAGCAACCCAGGGCTCAGTTGACAGACATGAAGTGTTAAGTGTTTATTTTAGGGTTCATATCACAAGCCTTTTCCAGAGACAAAGCTGATTGTGCCCTCTGGGGCTCCNCTTAAGAGTTGGACTCGATGTTCCCTTCCAACTCTGAATATTCTGTGAACCCTATCCTAGTCTGGAAAAAAAAAAAAAGAAAAGAAAAAGAAATAGCAACCCAGGGCTCAGTTGACAGACATGAAGTGTTAAGTGTTTATTTTAGGGTTCATATCACAAGCCTTTTCCAGAGACAAAGCTGATTGTGCCCTCTGGGGCTCCAGGGGCCAACTATTTCCTAACTTAGCAGGCTGGAAAGGAATACTGTACCTTTCAGTGACATTCCATCAAGCTCAACACACAGTAGCTTTACACTCTCCGCCCCACACCTGGTAAAGGAAAAGCCACCACCACAAGGCTAAACGAATGTACACACGCTATTATTATAAATGGAGCAGCTAAACCTTGGCAATTTGCTTCGTGGGGATTTTTTTTTCTTCCCAGTAAATGCAGCACTTGAGCTCCCGAAAACCCGGCTTCCAATGGGTTTGTTCCAGCTTTAAATACATTAAACATCTCAATGCAAGACTGTATTTAATTCAAGAATCTAAACGCGAGCAAACCTGTTTTGCTGTGAGCGTTTCGTAGAGAAGTGAAAAGGGGACTTTCTTTTTCAAAAAGAAATTGTAATACAGTGATGAAAGGGTTAAGAATGNCTCTGCCAGTGTAGTGGGGACCTTCACGCCATCCTTCTCTGCCTCAGCTTTGGTGGCCAAAACCTGTTTCCTGCGGGAAAAAGGACACAGCAGGAACGTGAGCAGGGCCGTGTGCCAGCCCAGCTCGACTCCCACATCCCAGCCCCTGCCCAGCCCTGAGCTGCCGCTCAGAGTGAGGAGAAGTGAGGTTTGAATGAAGCACCATGAACAGCACTGGAACAGATTTAATTCCTGCAGCCCCGGGCTTGGTAACATGCCAAGGGTGTTTGCAGCAATATATGAAATCTGTTATTCCACAGGACTCCACATTAGAGACCTGGCAGCACTCAGAGCAAATTCCACTTGCTACAGGAGGGATGGTCAGGGATTTCCTAGGATGATTTTTTGACTCTACCACTGACAACTCTACCCCAGCATGCTCAAAACTGCAATTCCCACAAGCCTTTGGCAGCTCTGAGCTCCCAGTGGAGGGTAAGAGCACACGGCTGCACCTCAGGCACAGCCATAACCCTGTCGATGCCTGGGGCCAAGTGTTTCCCATCGCCCCAGGACAAGCTCTGGCTGCTGCCTCCCAAGCAGGGAGGAGCACATGGCAACCTGTCCCCTCGCCCACCCAGCTGCTCATCAGTCTGCCATTCCCTGGGCATGGAATACACCCAGCTCTGCTGATGCCAAGGCAGCTCCAGCCAGGGGCACATCCTGCTGGCCCAGCTGGCACAGCCAGTGCAGATGTGGCCTCATGACAGAAGCTGCCCATCCACAGCTCTGCAGCAACCCTGGGCCACGCTCCCACCATCTCCCTGTGGCTCCTGATGAACCATGAACTTCTCGAAGGGCAGCACTGAGCAAGTGCTTCCAGCTAATCAAACTCAGCTTTGCCAAATCCCACTGACACTCCTTCGAACTGGAGGGACATGATTGTGATTCATGTGTGCATGAAGCACAGGAATTAGGAGGATGCAGTCAGTTTCCATCACATCCCAAGCAATGCAGGGCTCAAAGGCAAGCAGGGACTTTGACTGAGATTTATTAGTAGCTGATAGGTTTTGCAGAGCATCATGACAGATTAGTCTGGATAAAAAGAACAATTCAAAGACATATTAACTCAATCCTCCTGCTCCAGAAGTTTGCATGGCTTTTGTATGCTCAAAATTCTAGAGGGACCAGATGCAAGGACTTGGAATAAGACGGTAACACTGATTTCCAAATAAACAACTTGTGTGATAAACTGGCTTCACCAAATTCTGGGAGCAGCCTGTTACACAGGATTCAAAGCAGAAGGCTGGTAGCACAGCACCACCTATGGAAAAGCTTACCGTATGATTTCGGCGTACTCCTTGTCTTTTCCTTTACTGTCCCTCCATTTCCTGAACATGACTGATGCATCCACATTGGCAGGAGAGAATGTGTTGGGCTCATTAAGCAAAGAGATTACACTCAGTAAGATAGTCCTGAAAGAGGTAACCACAACAGCAGAGTCAGAGCTAACACATTCCTGGATCCTGGATGCCAACAACTTCCTTGGATGATGCATCATAAACTTGTTTGAAGTCAAGTCTTAAAGCTGAGGATAATATTTTAAGTGAGAGCAGATATTTATGAACCTCAGACCCTTGCTACCGCTGTAGGGAAGGTGACACAACAGAAACCTCATGTGACTGCAGATCATTGTGTCCGTGCACATGCTTGTGACAAGGCAAAGCTACAATCAGACCAGAATTCAGCTTGGGGGGGGGGGGCGGGTTGAGCCTGTTCCTGGTTTATCTTCCCAGCAGGAAGCCAGGCACAGGGAGAAGGATCACTATGGCTCCAGGCTATCAGGAAAGGCTGCAATGCTTTTTCCCTGCCCCACGAGATGGTAAGAGGTTGAAGCCATGGTCAAGTCTCTCCTCAGCTCCTGCATCACTGAGGCTGCTGCAGCAGCAGAGTGCAGATGTTTTTCAACACCCAGGCCAGTTGCCAAGGCCCAGTGGGATTCAGCTGCTGGTGCTCAGCAAATCCATCGTGAGCCAGTCACGTAACCCCTGGCAGACAGACAGCCTCCTTGGATGTCTCGCAGCTGCCCTGCTCTGCTGGCATTTACCACAGAAAAAGACCACCCCCTTTGCCCAGACCTTTCTCCTGTAATTCCTACAACTCTTTGCACTTCAGCCCTTGTGCCACAACCTGCAAACACATCAACAGCGAGCCACATCAGGCAGCTCCTCACACCTGGTCACTGCCTGTAGCTGCCACGGTTACAGCTGCACCTGTCCCAGTGATCCGGCCAGCAACAGGGGCAGGGAAGAACAAGAGACAAGCAGTAAGTCTTGGAACACAGCAGTACATAACAGCCCCTGTGCAGAACCTGATTAAAGGAGACCTGGACCTGCAGCTGTCTTGGCACCGACTCAGGGGTGTGTTCGGGGCAGCACGTGCTGAACACATGTACCAGATCATGTATCTGGGATGCAATTCCAGAAAATGCTTCATCGTTTGGATGCTGATTTTCTTGAAAGGTTTTGAACCTAAATGCTTGTGTCTGGCCAGACTGTTCAG
Organism: Pitta sordida; assembly: GCA_013390025.1. Classification (NCBI taxonomy): domain Eukaryota; kingdom Metazoa; phylum Chordata; class Aves; order Passeriformes; family Pittidae; genus Pitta; species Pitta sordida. The sequence continues at coordinate 18,103 of WEKX01013168.1, forward strand.
CACAGCTATCAGGAGAGTCTGATACCATTTATTTTCCAAATCATGTAATTCTGTAGGAAAAGAAAACAGCAGCTCTGGGAAAAAAAACCTGTCTGGTCAGAGTGGAATGATGGGCAGAAGAGATCAACATCTACTTCACCTCAAGAATTCATTTCAAAGCCTTTCATTCTCAGCAAATGGGCGGCAAAGCCAGTGTGCCAGCTCCAGTATCATGCAGCACCTTTACCAAGGACAGGAATTCATGTCTGGATTAACCTCTGCTCTACCTCACTTCCTTCAGCAATGAGGAAAAGCCAATTTCCACTGCAGCATCCAGACTCCATAGTCACTACAAAGCTATTTAACTGCACCAAGGCAACTGTATTAGTGGTGAAGCTCTCTGAGCTCTTAATTCCCAAACCAGCATATTAGATCAGCTCCATCACTGCTGATATCCTTAGGAGTAGGACAGCCTCCTCCAACTCAAACCTGGCTGCTATGGGCCAGCAACGTGAACAAGGTACAGTAATAGAAAGGCATCCCAGCACAGCACTAAACCCTTAAAAATCTCTGAAAATCTCAGAGCAAACTGCATGGACTAGACACTGGGATACTGTCAGGGAACTGTCTCCTCCTCAGGTGAGGCTTCTCTGCCATGTTGTTTCATGGAAGCCAATGGCATGAAGAGTGGAGATTGCTAGCCTAGTTCTGTTTCCTTAAACGCCCCAGGGAACAGTGAAGTGTTTTAAAGAGTTTACAGTGCCATTGTCTTCAGGGTGAGTCTCTACATCCCTTCACCACTAGGGAAGGGCAGCCAGCAGGGGCTCAAGGGAACAGATCAGCTAAGAGCCTTTTCTCTATCAACCAAAGGCTCAGAGACAAACAAATTTCATCCCAAACAGGCATAACGTAGATTGGCTGCAGCTCCCAACCACTGTATCTAATTATATTCCATGTTGAAAATGGATTTTTTTGTCTCAGTTCCCATCCACATTGTAGTCTCTCAGAGAGACCTTTAGAGGTAGACATAGATTTGTTCTAGCACATTTTTGTTCTCCAGTATAAAGTTACAAGTTTTGGCTTAGGCTTTACTGACAATCATGTCAGTGCCTCAAGCTGTTTGCAGAGTCTGTCCTAATCTTAGGCAGCCAAAACAGTCAAGAAACACGGGAATCCTCAGGGAACAAAACAATAGTGAGACAGGACATACTATCTGCATGAGATAGAGATGTACCAGCATCTTACATACTGTGCTGAGTTCTGAACCCTGCAGCCCAAGGACAGAGGAGAGACTAGGAATATATGGAAAAGGGCAACTAAAATGATAAAAGAGCCTCGACTATAAGCCCTGACACCAGTTTATCTGCTCCACGGGACACAGATCTGCCACACAGATCACAGCTGCATTCCTTAACGTCTTGCTGGGTGTTTGGTGTATTTACTTATGCCTGCCTCATCTAGCTCCCATATTGACTGTGTTTAAAAAAAAAATAAATTAGTCTGCTTGACACCCTTAGAGGTGAAGCACAGGTGCTCTCAGAGTTGAAGAATGACATTCCCCGCTTCAGACAGAATCACAGAATTAGTAAGGTTGGAAAAGACCACAGAGATCATCGGGTCCAACCTCTCACCTGTTACCTAACGTGTTTTCATCCTGCTACCAACACACCGTCCTACCAATAACACACTATCCTATTATCTAGGTCATGCTGCTAAGTACAGCATCCAACCTTTTCTTAAACACCTCCAGGGACGGTGACTCCACCACCTCCTTGGGCAGCCCATTCCAGTGAGGGATCACCCTCTCTGTGAAAAAGCTCCTCCTAATGTAAAAAAAAAACAAACAAAAAACCCACAAAGTGTTAGAACTCCCCTGATGATTCCATGAAGTTCCACAGTTTCCCAGCGTTACTTTGGTTCCAAGAAGACCTGCAGTGTCAAAATTGTGCCTTGATTCCATCAAGTTCCACAGTGTCCCAGTGACATTTCAACCCTGGTCATCTCTGGCAAACCATCAACACTCAGCAGGACTAACAGCACTCAGCAGGTGAAGGGTAGCCCCAGGTTATGCAGGCAGCTCACTGCAGGCATGGTCCCTCTCACACCTTCAGCCCTGCTGCCTCACTTAGACACTCCAAAGCCAGATGGGACTCCAGCAGGATGTGTTTCTGTTGGCACTCAGCCCCACGGGTGATGCTGGTACCAGGCTATGAGTGGAGGATGAGTTTTATTTCCATTTGCTGATACAGCTGAGGAACGTTTTGTCTGCAAATGTCACCCTCATTCCCAAGACATTCCAAGACTGTAAGCACCAAAAACTGCAACTGTGGTGAGGGAGAGCAGAAACCAGACAACGAACACCATGAGAAGCTTCATGTGAGTTTTCAGGGTTGAATACAATGAAATACAGTAAAGCCCTGGTTACTCCTCATCTGCATCTTTACTGTTTCAATCTTTTGCGATTCATTTTTCAGTGAAAAGCAGGGTCTGCATGTGCACAGACAACACCGTGAAGTAAGAACAGAGAAAGGCTTGTTGGTGATGTTGTGGTCAGACGCTGCCTGGGATGCAACGATCATGAGATAATTGAATTTTCAATAAACAGTGAGTCAAGGAAGAGCATGAACAGAATGTCCACACTGGCCTTTCGGTGGGTGGATTTGGGATTATTTAGGGAACTAATTAGGAGAGCACCTTGGGAAATAGCCCTTGAAATCAAGGGGGTCCAGGAAGGCTGGATGTACTTCAAGAAGGGAATCTTGAAGGCACAGAAACAGCCTGTCCTGCTGTGCTGTAAGATGAGCTGTAGGGGAATAAGACCGGCCTGGATGAGTAAGGAGCTTCTGAAGGAACTCGAGAAAAAAAAAAGAGGATGTACCACCTCTTGAAAAAGCGGGAGGTAAATGAGGTTATGTTTAAAGACATTGTTAGGTCATGTAGGAGGAAAACAGGAGACAGACAAACAATGGAAGGTAAACAAAAAGCAGGACTAGGCACCTTCTAATGGGCTGAATACTCAAAAATGTGCTTTTCCAATGGTGGTATCCTAAAGAAGATAACAATGACTGGGAAAGGCTAAAACATCTGAGATAATTTGCCCTAAGAGCATGAAACCCTGTGAACAGGAACAGAACACTGTCAGCCAGGTATCAGGACACACAGCACCCCCAGTATCTTTACATTGCTTGGTATGTCTGGTTTCCACTGGATTCAGGCCCTACACACTTCAAAGCCTTAAATTTCCTTCCAAACATAGTCCTCAGTCTTACAGAGAAAACAGGCCTTTGAGGTCACTGTTGCACATCATACCTGACATTTTGGGTAGGGTTCCACCTCTCAGATGGCAGTTCTCCACTTTGTGGGTCATCTACAGGTGGATGAAGAATTGAAATACATACATCTCCATTCTGCAAGACAAAAATAAAAAAAGAAAAGCAAGCATTGAGAGTAGGCTGGCTTTAGGCTGAGGCCTGATGGCTCGACTCCACCACTGGCTACCTCCTGAGCAGTGTAAACTGATTGATACGAACACTCAAGTGCCAGCAAAAACTGGTAAGAACTGGCAGTGGTTCTCAATTCATCCTAGATCTACTTCATTTATATGCAAAGGTTAGTCTGCAAACTGTGAAAAAAACAATCTAAAGACAGAGAAAGTCAGGTTTAAAAAGTGTAGTAAAGCAAGCAAAAATAGTACTAAGACAACATAAAACTAAATTGTTCTCCAGATAGCAAGTACTGTCAGTGACAGAAATAAGCTTTAGTCACAGAAGATCCAAAATAGGGTTAAAAAAAAAGTCTTGTGTTCCCAGGAATAGCTGAGCTAGCTACAAGAATTTTCAAACTGAAGGGTTTATCACTCTCTACCAGCTCAGGTATGAAGACATTTGTTCTCCCAGGATACAAGGGAGTTGAACAGATTGTGTGGGCCAGGCTTACACTGCTCCCCTAGGACACAGCTGTTTGAAAGACCAGGTGAAAAAGCAGGAGATGCTCTCTGAAAGTTTCACTGAAAATCCCTTCCAGCATGCAAGATATTCTAGCAGCATATGGAAGCTACACAGCCACAGTCCTCAATATATATTCTACTCACCAGTGTTATGGCCTGAATATAGATGTAAAGCTCAATAATGCCTTGACAGACTTATACACATTTTAAGAAGACAATAAATCCAATTCTACGCCAGCAACAGGCCTCTGACATAATTACTTTGTAGAAATGCTGTAGAAGGACCCACCACAATTGATACCCTCCACTGAAACAGACTCCAGGGACTCATGGGTCCCAGTGCTTTACTGCAGGATGGGATGAAGGTGCAAATGAGTCCTGGGGCCAGCCAGCAGCAGTTGGCCTCCCTGTGCCCCACTGGCTTGCTCTGCCTTGCAGATGGCTACTGGGGTGACTTACAAGTTCCTAGAGGCAAGCCCACCCCTTCAGGAGACAGCACCTCAGCTGAGGTGTAGCACTCACAGTGTCCCCTGTCACCCCAATCCAAGGCACAGGTTGATGGTAGGATCAGTTCTGTTCAACATTCCAGGCTGGCAGCTGCCCACACACCTGGTCTCAGGCCCTTCCAACACTGCTCAAGGAGGCAGAGCAGGGCTGCTCACAGCAAGAGCATCTGTTCCTTTGAGCCCCAGCCAGTGATCACAGCCACAGATTGCAGCTGCTCACTTGAGGAGCCCCACAAACATTTCAACTCACCTTGATTAACACTGTTTTTTGTTTCACAGCCAAACAAGACCCTACTTCAGTGTTGGAGGGTTGTGATCAGTATCCAGACTTCAGTGGTGCTCTAACCCTGCCAGGTTTGCTAATCTTGCAAGCCCCTGTCACTCTGAAGCACCCTGGAGCTGCTGAATACCAAGGCATGTACTTATGTTTCTGGAACAGGTTGCCATAAGAAGGCAGTTTCCTTTTTAGGACTCTCAACAGGCTTGTGCAACCTTGGAATTTTTTTAGGACCATTTTAAGCTGAAGTTGACTTTACTAATGTTCAATTATGTTCACAGTCCGTTTTGTTGTTATTAATAATTTTGTTTAGTTTCCCCTTTAACCATTTTCTGGGAGAATGCAATGCTGGTGGCCTCAGAGAAAGCAGTACAGCATTTGGGAGAAATTCCTGAAGTGATCAGGACAGCAGCACATGGACAAGCAGGTATTTGGCAATATGAAGATATAGAGGGAAGCAAGGATGTGAGTCTTCCTCTTGCCACAGTCAATGTTACATGTTTGGGAATTGCAGTGCCTTGGACTATGGGAGGGTAAAGGTGTAATGGGGCCTGGTGAGATCAGCACAAGGTTTTAGGGATCTGTTTAGTTAAGGGGTGAGCCCTTCCCTGAGGGCATTTTTGAAATACACAAACCAGGAGGAAGGGGTATTCATCTGCCAATGAGAAATTGCCAAAATCAGGACTGAGAGATGTTATGTCATAAAAATAAAGAACAAGTGTATGCAGTTTAGCCAAAATTCAACTACATGACCCAAGTAAAATGGAGAAAAACACAAGTTACTCTTGTCTCATTGCTCAGAACTGGAATTATCTGCCACAACCATTACATCTGGGCCCACCAGCAGATTCTGTAAAGTGCCGCTTTGTTTTATCTTCCTTGCACCAAGAGGGTTTGGGTTTGTTGTTTCTTTTTCTTCTCCTGAAAAACCCTCAAAGCTCAAGCACTTTGCTGAGTTAGTTTCATTTGAAGTTATCCCAGGGCCTCACCTTCACTGCTTAAATGTTGTTCCCAAAACAGCCTGCAAGCTGCTTCAGATTCCCTCAGCTGCAAGAAATACTGCTACAAACACAAAGTACAAAGCTGAGAGTTGGAGTATTTCAAGGGTAATACTAAAATACACCCAATCAAGTTTTGGGTTAGTTTCTCCTCCTACCTTCAGTTGTTTCTAGAGACAAATTTTCATCTTTCTCACCAGGACTGAGAGATGTCCTTTCCAAGGCTCTTTTTGTACATATCATTTTGGTAACATTTTCCTGCTCCCCTCCTGCAGGAGCATTTCTGGATTCAGAATCAATACCCACAGCACGGGTTCGCCATAACCTGCAGACCTCAAAGTTGTCTTTATTTACAGATCAAACTCCCATATGACTGAAATAGAACCTTAAAGAGAAACACCATCCGTGGTTACACATGCAATGCTCCGTGCCAAGTACAATGCCCAAGCCAGAAAACTTGGAGATAACTGATCAGAAGATGTCCCTGGACTCAGGGCAATCCCAGGAGCAGTCAATAATTAAAGCTGATTAATACCCTGTTCTGCACTGACGTTTGACAAAGGTTTTAGCCATTTATTACTAAGTCATCAGTGCTGTTCTCACCACAATACTTGAAGCACACCCATTCCAAGCTGGGCGAAAACTTGTCAGAAAAGGGCTTTCCAAGCCACAGGGATCAACTGAAGCCATCATTTGTTCAAAGCAAAGAAGAAAAGTGGCATTCCTGTTCCCAAGTGGGTCCAAAGGAAGCCTGCAGAACCTCTCACAGGAAGACCTTTGATAAGGTGACTGTTCCTGTTGGTGCAGGTCTTTTTGAAAGCCCTTTCACTCCTCAAACTACTCTGCCAGCGCTCCTGGCACAATGATACTTCTCCAAGATATAAAAAAATTCTTCAAGGATTTGACTGATTTCCCCTAAAAGTCAAGTTTTGAATCAAAACAAGCCTTCAGCTTTCAAATACAGCTCTGTGAAACTGGGTAACACTGAACCAATTGTCTGTGTATAGAATCATTCCCCTTCTGGACCTGCTGTGTAGTTGTACCGTGATCCAATTACTGGCAGTCCACAGTCTTGAGTACCCTCTGAACATGACCTGTACATGTACTGAGTTTAAGATCAGGGAAGCAGAAAGCCTTCTTACACGCCTGACAAAGAATTATTTAAAAAACACCTCACCTCGTAGATGTTGGGGTGCCACATTTTGGTCAGGAATCTGAAGGTAGGTGGTGAATATGGATAGTCAATAGGAAATTTAATGTGAGCCTGAAAAAAAGAAGAAAAATATTTTAGTTATGAAACAGAACAAAAAAAGGCCAACAGGCAACCATTCCAGTGAAAAAACTGGAAAAAAGCCTGTTTCAGTAAGGCTACTAAATTGCTTATTTTATAAACCAGTGCCCACATGGCCCCCACAGTACAACTCTACACCATTTCTTATGAGCAAATTACTAACTGAGCAAAAAAATCTAAACACCTGGGCTGGTAATGCTCAGAGTACAAGTCACAAAGCATTTACCACATCCTAATTCAAGAAACACTGTCCAGTAACTGCTGTTAGACATGGTAAAATACATGGGAAAGTTACAACTCAACATAATATTGGGTTCAGAAGCAGGCTAGAAAAATGTTTGCTAAGTTGAATAGACCCGTTTTGCATTTGCCTGTGCAAATATTTAAAATTATTCTTTCCATGAAGAAAAGAAAATTGTTACATAACCTGCTCTACCAAGATCCAAAGTTTTTTTTTTTGCCTTTCTTGAGAAAGAAAGACTGGAGAAAGACTTGAGCAAGACTTGGGCTGGTCTGCCCACCTGTCCTCCTATAATACAACATGTTTGGATACCACAGTCTTTTTTGAAGTCTCAGAACCAGCTGTTGCTGTTTAACAAACTAGTGCAACTTGATAGATTAAATATTGATGGGCAACAACAGCAAAGCTTTCCTTCCAGTGGTCAGCAACCAGCTCTGGGGCATGACTCCAAGCTCAGTCAGTTGTGGGAAGGCTGTAGAGATCCCACCACTGGACATTAACTTCCCTGTGCTGTTCTGCCACTCACAGCAGTCTGAATCCGGACTGACCAAGTGCCCAAAATACTCCTCTCTAAAAGGGGGCCTTGCTGTGCAGTGGAGCACAAACCCTTCCCTTGGAGCTGCTCAATGCACCAACAAAGTCCCACCAGAGAAGCTTCTCCTGGCCCCTCCATCACAGCCAGGCTCATGTGTGACTGAGAATGCAAGAAGAGATCCCAAAAACAGAATTCCAGGCCACCCGCTTCCATTTAAGTACCTAATCATGCCACTTGGACACAGGGTGCAGACTTTGTTCAACAAGAAAAGCTATGGGAAGTTCTAATCCCAGAAACAGAAGCAGATAACCAAACAAGTAGATTACATAGCCATGAAATATCTGGCTACAGTTTTACTGACCAGCACACGCCTTTGCCTTGCAACCAACATTTTATGGAGTCTGAATGCCAGGTAGCCAAGAAAAGGTGTTCTGTTCTCCTTTATCGGCTCACGTGGCTTTACAGTCTGCAGATGCCTGCTCGTGATACTGACTGCATGTGGGTATGTCACAGCAACACTGACGCCTCACCCCGCAGTCATTTGCCACTGCACACTCACAAGCAAGAGATTTATGATCTACTTCAACAACCCCAGCCCACAGTTTAAGATCAGTTGCAGGAATGGCATTGCTCCAAGAGCAGTGAGGGAATGCCTTTTGTCACCACACCACTGCAGAACAGAGTGACTGCTGCAGCAAGGGCACGCCTGGCTCTACAACATGCCAGCCTGCACTGGGAGCAGAGCAGAGATTCACCCAAGGCAGAGCACATTTACTCCAACCCAAATTATTGCATCATGTAGCTGCAGATTTCTCTGGACCACTGGGGTTTTCCCAAGAAATCCCATTCCTGTCCTTACATGCAGTTTTGTGAGACCTAAGGCCAAGGACTGAGATTAAAAATCAAGAGACAGCAAAGCTCAGGGTTGAGCCACCTACAAGATTTCTTGGAAAAATCTGTCTTCTGCATAGGTATAGTTTCTAGGTGACCAAAGCAAAAAGCATTGTGCCAGGAGAGGACCAGCCCGGCCACGCTTACACCTCCGACAAATAGTCAAGGAGTACAGGCCTATCAAATTGTCTAACCCTGCACATCTTGTCCCAGGAAAACCACACCTAAAGCTGAGCCTGGAGCACCAGTTATAGCCCCTGTATGTGATACAGACTCATGCAGAAGCTACAGGTCCTGGAAAACTGTTTCAAACTCCTAAATCCTGTTTTACAGAACAAACTTTCAGTAGACCAGGACAACCTGCCTACAATAATTATCATTATGGAATGTGGTGTTGTGTCACAAAGGATGCTCTTGAGCTCTAGGGACAGAAATGCAACTGGAGAAATTAAGAGAAATCTTTTCTATCCACATGGAGGCAGTTAAGACCCTGCAATCCATCACGCATTTAGAGAAAGCAGTTACACTATGCACTGATAAGCTATTTCTAACTAGTCTGTAATTGTTTAGCACATTGAGATGCAAACCTGATTTCAGAGCCAAAAGCCACCAAAGCAGGAAGCCTCACTTTACATACAGGGATTTTTTTTTCCAAACAAAAAGAGCACCACTTTCAGTCCCTATGGTGACATCATCCAGAACTGGAAAGCGAAACCAGATGCTTTTCCAGGTCTGAGAGAAGTACATACTCCACATTTCTTCCGCATGAGGAACCATGGGAAGTTATGCAAGCCCACTCTGCTCTCACTGAATGCTGTCTTAGTTTCTGTGTGGATTAAGTAAGCCAAGAATTTCCACAACAAGCTGCAAGACAGCTTCCAAAGATGCAGCAACAGCCACGGTTACAGGTAATTTTTTTTCCCCCACTGAAAGCCCGAGTCTAAATATGTCAAAAAACAAAAAGACCAAATTAAGCAATAAACTTATTTTCTAAACAGAACTCTCAGAACTGTTTCCTCCCTATAATTTCACTGATGTAAGGCAAATCAGCTCAAGTCTCTTGAGTTCGGCCAGGCTGCTATGTACTAGAGAGTGGCAAAGTTTTTGGGCAGCTTGTAGTTAGCTCAGTTACAGCCAGACAAACCAATTTAGGAGGACTAAAGATGCAGTTCTGTCCCTCACTGCAAGTAGCAACAGTTACTGCCTTCACCACGTGCTCAACTCCTCCAGCTGAGCTTAACCCAGACAGAAATACATAATCCTATTCCAGTGTTCTGGTTTTAGCCAACTGCTTGCCATAGCTCTGACATCACTGAACAGTCAATAGCCAGAAAGGTGGAGACCAGAAACCGGTCCAAATCCCACTTCTCCAGTTTGTAACTAGTCACACTTAAAGCCCCTAGAAAAATGGTACTCTTCCAAATAGTCCAGCCTGGCAGAAGGTCCAGCCCTTTACAGGCATTTACAGCTACTGCACAAGACCTTCACCGTCCAAGTTACACCACAGTATTTTAAGACTATTGCTACCAGCGTGGTCACATTGTTTCTTATTTTACTGCCTTGCTCCCATGCATTCTAAAATATGCCTGTACCTCAGGTTTGTAAGCTTTCTTTTATTTCAGTAAGACAAAGCCGAAGATTTTGCTATGCATTGCTAAAAAAAGTGTTTCTCACCAGATCCTATGTCACCTGACTGAAAATACAAACCTAGTCTATCCAACCACTGAACTACTCACTGTTTGAGTCACTGTGAATAACTACTACAGCAACTTGGTTTCTTGAGCTGTTTTGGTGTAGTATACTCAACACACTCCAGGCTTGGGGCAGAGGAGCTGGAAAGGAGCTCATGTCAGCAGTGGCTGCACATCAGCCACTGTGTGCTCAGGTGGCCAAGAGTATCCTGGCCTGGATCAGCACTACTGTGGCCAGCAGGACTAACACAGGCAGGACTACCTCCCAGCTTCAACTGTCTGGAAATTTAGTACTTGTAGCTGTAAATGACAGTTCAGTAGTCTGACATAGATTTATTTACACTCCTCTCAAGGTGACAAAACCTATATCCTTGGTTTTCAGGCAGCAAGGGCAGCAATGGCGAATCCATTCTACCTGCCCACTGCAGAAATGTCACTGGGCAGGTTCACACAACTCCTGGAAAGCCACCAGCATTGCAAGTGACCTGACTTGAGGGTAATGGAGCACAAGCAGCTTTTACAGTGACCAGCACAGACTGCAGGTGCTCATTGTTTCTGGAAGTGCCACTTAAGGGAAAAACATTTATTTTATAACATCACAAGCTTAATGCCAGCCCTATGAACACTCAGCACCAGTGAAGTCCAGAATCTTTTGCAAAGTGTGTCCAAGATCAGATACAACGGAAGTGATGTTTTAAACTATTTTACAGTTATTTATTACCTGCTACAGCCAGCCCACAGAAAAGTTCCTACTGACTCTGTGTAGGTACCACTGATCTGCAAGAGATCACCCACCCTGCCCTGGTACACTTGCAGACACCATAAGGCATGCTAATTTTCCTTTGTAACAGGCATAACCAGGCTCCTCACTGTGCACACTCTCCCTTCCCATGGCACTCCCGCTGCTCATCGCTCCGAACACTGAATGTGCAGGAAAGGCAAGAAAAGGAACTACAGGCTACTGCTGGGTTCAGTGTTACGTAGTACCTAATTCTACAAAACGCTTTACTGCTTCTGGTGCATCAAGCATTTACACAATTCATCCAACGGGTTTTCCTCTTCCACAATTAGCCTGGATCAGAGCATGCAGCATTAAATACTATGTGCCAGAAAACACACTCAGTAGAGGTCAGCAGTCAGTACCAGCAGCCTGCTTCTCACATCAGTGAGGTCCAAAGCACCTCAGTATTGTCCAGCTCAGAGCTTGTGCATTGGGTTTTCTGTGGCCAGGTTTTTGGTAGTGGGGGGAGCTGTGGGGGAGGCTTCTTCAAGAAGCTGCTGGAAGCTTCCCCCATGTCCAGCAGAGCCAATACCAGCTGGCTCCAGGATGGACCTGATGCTGGCCAAGGCCAGGACTATCTGGAGTGAATGTAACGCCTCTGTGATAACATTTTTAACAAGAGAGGGGAAAAAAAATCAAGAGGTAGATGAAGATGGGAGCCAGAGAAACACAGAGTGACAGCATGTGAAAAACAATGCAGACACCAAGGTCAGTGGAGAAGGAGGGGCAAGAGGCCTTCCAGGTGGCAGAACTGAGGTTCCCCTGCAACCCATAGTGAAGCCCATAGTGAGGCCGCTGTGCCCCTGCAGCCCATGGAGATCACAGGGGTTCAGAAATTCATGTATAGCTTGTGGAGGAGACTCACACTGGAGCAGCTGGATGCTGGAAGGAGGCTGTGACCCCATGGGAGGTCCATGTTGGAACAAGGTCCTGCCAGGGACCTGCAGCCCGTGGGGAGAGCAGACCACGCTGGAGCAGGATTTTCCTGGTAGGACCTGTGGCCTGTTGGGGACTCACACTGGAGCAGCCTGTGTATGAAGGACTGCGCCTCATGGAAAGTGATCCATGTGGCAGCAGTGTCTGAACAACTGCTGCTCATGGGATGGACATGCTGGAGCAGCTCATGGGACTGTCTCCCGTGGGAGGGACCACAGGAGATGCAGGGAAAGGGCTCCTCTCTCTGAGCAGCAGCAGAAACAACAACTCATAACCCTCATCCCTTACCCCTGCACCGCTCCGGAGAGAACAGGAGGTAGAACTTGGAAGGCAGGGGTGGAGGGAAAGGTGATTTAAAAAGTAAGATTTATTTTACTTCTTGTTCTTAAGCTCTGATCCTGTTAGCAATAAATTCAATTAATATCCCCACTTGGAGTCTGTTTTGCCCATGATGGTGATGGGTGAGGGATCTCTCATGGTCCTTATCTCAAATCATGAAACCCTTCATTATATTTTCTCTCCTCTGGCCATTTGCAGATGGGAGGGAAAGAAATGCTTTAGTGGATTCCTGGAATTCAGCCAGGGTCAAACCTCTACAACCTGTAAAGCAGCACTGTAGCTAGACCCATTGCACTGTGAACTATTTGACAAGGTAAAAATGAATGCAGGAGCAGCATTGCTACTTCAGCTCCAGTTATTACGACTCAAGACATAATTTCTTGTGACACAGCTGGGCACTGGCCTGGTATTTTAAGCCCCATATCTGCTTTATTTTCCACCAGCACTGTTTATTGACATCTTTGGGAGAACTAGGAGCTCATCTCTGGCTCAGTTAAGTCCTCTGAGTCCTGAAAGCCCCGTGGGTGCTGGAGTGGTCATATCAACAGTAAGAGCAGGAAATCCCTTATGCCCTGCTTTGTGAGGAATTCAAATCAAAAAGGTCTGAATGTGAAAACTTAACTAGATCTCATGAAAAGGATATGAAGCTTCTGAAACAGAAAGACAGCAGGGTAATGATGAGTCAAGAAGTGGGGTTAGCTTGCACAATCAGAGACTGGTTTAACATGCATGAGCCCATTCTTGTTTTACACTACATCATATCTTATATATACTTCCTAATTTCGTTGTCTGGAGCATTACCAAAGCTGTTGTTTCCACTGGAAGACACCCTCTGGTACAAACTAGGTTTCCTTCTCCGAAAACTTAACAGCAAAATATCATTATATATTTATCTGTCCATGTAGCTATGTTCACAAAGCAGAGATTCACTCAACCCAGACCAAAGCAGAAAGCATGAAATATGATGGTCAAAGTTACAATTCCACCATTAAAGAAAGGTGTTTCACCCACATATTAGTCTTTCACTCCTTAGACATGAAATTAGAACTAATAATAGACACGAAACCACAAGCTGATTGATACAAAGGGAATTCCCTACACCCTGATAAGCTGGTTTGCATCCAAGCTCCTGCAATCCTGTACATTCACACTCCTGCTGCCTGGGTTATCTCTCAAGGGACCCAAGTAAGTAAGACTGCTCTGAACAATGAAGTTAGAACAAGCAGTGCCTCGAAAACAAACAATTTTCTTCTAACAATATCCCAAAGAAGCGCAAGTATTTCTTAATTTTCTTTTTTTAATATTGCCTCCCTATGATAATGCTGAAATTCAGCCTAGAGCTGCTACCCTTCATGACAATAACAGTGCTGCTCATGCAGAGACACACACACTCCTGGAGATGTTAGTCTCCCTGGTCCTGCAGCCAAGCACACCCCGAGGTGCCCATCTCCAGCTGTGCACACATCACTCCTATCAGGCCCATAGTTTGACAGAGACATTTTTCCTGCCTCGGCTCTATGTCCCAGGCTGACAGTGGCAGGGACAGACCCCTGAACTCCTTCACAAAAGCTCTTAAAACACAGTTGTGTTTATTTGACAAATTTTTCCCAAAACTGCAGGTCAAGGTGCACAGAGCTCACGTGAAGGTGCAGCCACCTCCACTCAGCCAACAACTGCCAGGTTCGCTTCCATTACTTTGACTGTCAGGTTAACTTTTTACTGAAAACACCATAATTTCAACTAGTGCAGGAGGTGCAGCATCCAGCAAGACACTGACTTGGAAACAGTGCCATCCTGAAACATCAAAGTATTTATTCTACAACCTGCCCATTTTCACTCAACTTTTGCTCTTGTCTGCCATCTCATCACTGAAAAGGCAATTACCAGCAGCTATGCAAGACAACACCAAACAGAACTATCTGGTCCTCTTCCACAGGGCAAGCTGCTGGCCCAAGAGTTTTACTGAGTGTAGACCACAGGAGCCAAACACTAAAGCAACTTCAGACTCCCATGGGAGAAAGCTGACATCATTCTGAGGATTTTCCCAGGAATTCCCATGGTGAAGTATGACTAGATTTCACCCTCAATTTAACCTTCACTCCAGGATCAGGCCGGATCCTAAGACTAATAAAAATAAGATGGAATATATTAAAAGACTGTGACAGGTCAGGAGACTGTTAGGAGACTTCTGCCACAGCTGCAAGCCTTGTGTAGAGATTGTGCTCTTGAGTCTGATGCCTTCAGGTTGCTCAGAGTTCATGCATTGCATAGCTTGAGACCGGGCTCACTGGGTATGTGTCAAGCATAGAGGATACTCTTTGTGACTGTTTTCCAGGGAGAAACAGATGATTGAGTTCTTATTTATGTCTGTACAAACACACTGACTTCCCCATTTGGACAAAATGGGAAAAGTAGCTCCAAACTTAAGTTTCCCTACAGCATCTGATATTTGCTGAAGGAGCCAAAGATACTAAGGGATACCACATCTAAAATTTACTCCAAATCATGCATCCACTCTTAGACCTCTGCTTCAGAGCAGAACCTGGCACTTCAAATAGTCATACTGCAGGCACAGGGAAGGGAAGGGCTGGTCCATGGAGAGGGAGGTGGAGAGGGCGAGAGAGGTGGGTGTGTGCGAGCCCCAGGAAGTTGAAGAAAGCAAGAGGCAAGGTCCTACCCCTGGGTGCTGGCAATGGCCGGTGTCCGTGCAGGTTGTTTGGAGATGTGGTTGAGAGCAGCCGTGCAGAGAGGGATTTGGGGAGGTGGTGGCTGATGAAGTTGCCGTGAGCGGTCAGGGTGCGGTGTCAGCCCAGAGAGGCCAAGAGGGGAAAGGAGGTCGGCAATGAGGAAGAAATTGTTTAGCGTGTGGATGGTGAGGCCCTGACCCTGGTAGTGTGGAAGGCCGGGTTGGGTGAGGCCTGGACCAGCCTGGCGTAGTGGGAAGTATCCCTGCCCACAGCACAGGCGGTTGGGACTGGATGATCTTCAAGGTCCCTTCCAACCTCTTAGTGCTCTATGAGTCTGTGATCAATTATAACTAAAGCATATCCCAGTTTTGCAGCATTTTGTGTCAGCCTTGATAGTTTCTCTGACCTCACCTATTCTTTCCCACATTTGCATGCTTACCAAAACACAACAGATTGCTTCATTGTTCAGTGAAGCAAGCCACATCATTTGCATTTGCTGAGTGATGTCCAAACTCACTCAATATGAGAACACCCTTCCCTTCAGCCTGTTTTAACTATTTTTAGCCAATTCTTTAAAGAAACACCATTCATGAGTCAGTGAATGACTAACTCCCTAGGTTCTCTTCCTATGCTGGATTCAAGAGGAAAGCTCTCCTCAAGGGACAGCCAGTCACATGTTCTGCTAAAAACATGAGCAGGTCTTGATGCAGTCACCTCTTTCATAAGCAGCAAGGGGAAAGGCATATTTATAGCACTCTAAGTGTAAACCATAGCACTGTGCTGCAGTGTTACACAACTTTGTCCTTCCCAGCATGGCAGGCAGCAAGTCTCCAAGGAGTCTTCTCAAGCTGGCAGACCAGCTTGGACACAGGTTTCTAGAAGGTGAATGGCAGCACTCAGGAACTGCAGTTGAAACCTTATCTATGCTGGCTGCCATGAAGAAGTCAGCTAAGCAGTTATGCAGCCCTGCTACTTATTTTTCAGCCACTGCCTTGGTGATCGTAAGCCCTTCCTGTTTGGAGCTGGACAGTCAACACATCTGGGCAGACTCACAGCAGCAAGTCTGTTAGACTGTACCACTTAAACCCAAACACCAAAATCAGCAGCACCATCCCCTAATGTGGAGACTAGACTTACAAACCTACACTGACAACTGTGTTATGCACAGCCCCAGAGTACAACCCACATGCAAAGGGTCCACAGTCCCCCACAAGCCACTGAGGTCTGACACAGGTAGGAAAGCTGCCCCCCTGCCCAGCATCCTCCAGTTCTCTGCAGGGACCAGTACCATGTCAGCAGGTATTTGCTAGTTAGCAGCTTGTATTTGAGACACAAAAGCAAATTTTGACATTATTGCCTGATGCCCCTGTCAGTTTCATGATCACAGGCTGCTTCAAACAGATCAAGTTTAAGGTTTTATCTTAGGTAAGTGCATTAGCTGATACACAGCCATCCTTGATCCTCAGGCTGTTGTTTCTGCAGTAACAGGGTTTGGGTGTTTTTTTCCCTAGTGAGAAGACAAATTAAAGAGGACTTCAGGATTCTGTTATTCTTCACCTCTTTTCACCCATTTTGTGCTTTAGATAGTTTGGAGGTCACAGCACTTCAATCACCGTAGTTTTTCCCCAAAAAACGACCAGTAAATGACACGGCAATGGACAAGAATTAAAGAAAGATGAATCCTATTCCAGATCTCAGATTCAGTTATTCAAAACAAGAGAACACCTTCAAATTCCACAATATTATTGAAATGCTAAAGTCTCCATTTGAGCTTTAGTCTAGTAAGCAAAAGAGACCAATTCAAATGATGCTTAATTCATTTAATGATTTCAAAACACAGCCACCCACCTTAAATATAAAATCAAAACACAGAGGCAGATCTCTGAGGCCTGCAGAGTGTTATCAGCTGCTTCTCACACTACAAAGTACTCTTGATGGGGCTGGAGGGTAGAAGCTCCTGCAGTAGTATGTGCAACAGCTGCACTACACCAGGCAGGCAAGTGGGTCTTACACTAATGTCAGCCTTAAAAAAAAATATATTAGACTGCTGTAGGACAAGTTACTGAACTGTCCTGCCTTCAGTGGCTACAAAGAACTGCTATTGTTAGAACCTCATCCCCAGCTGCCTTGTGTCAGCTGCCATACAGTCCTTATAACTGAGACCTTGCCCTCCAAACACAGTCCTAAGGAAACTGCTACTGAGGAACACATCCCTGGCCACAAAGCCCTTATCTCCTACAGGTAACCAGGAAATCACCTCCTTGCTCTATCAACCACGCTCCATTTGAAAATGCAATTACACACAGGTAGACAAGAACCATCTTCAAAATTGTTCTTGCTCANATAAGAGCAGAACCAATGCAGCCAAGCGAAGCTTGGTACATAAATGCACATCCTTGAAATTCCAGCTTGAATCTAATTAATTGAAACCATTAACTTGGAAGGTATACAGGGTAAGAGCAGCAGCCAGGAAGAACTGTTTCAGCCTATCATGGGCCAAGAGGATTAAGGTCAAGATAGAAGAGAGATGTAACATGAGAGTAGAGGCAAGGGATCTTATAATTCAGACAGGGAGAGATGGATCATGGAGGAAAGTCAGAGGAAAGTAGTCCAGTTGTGTGGCTAAAGGCAACTGTTAAACAGCTTTAACATTATGCAGTATTTCCTGACAGTACCAAGAAAGTATCCGAGGTGAAATAACTAATTTAATTTGTCTTCCTGTATTGAAGCATGTCATAGATACTACTCTTGAAGTGGCATATCTGACTGGAAGAAATCTGTGTGAAAGTATGTGATCATAAGTAGGGGACACAACAGGGGAGAGAAGACAAGATCCATGGCAGATTGACAGTCTGCTTTCAGAGAGAACTGGAGTGCTGATGAAGAAAAGCCCCCAGACACAACAACGGGGGCAAAAAGCAGACCCAGTTTCAGTTAAGCAACAAGATGAACTGATGAACTGCCATATCAGACTGACAGCAAGAGCTCTTTCTTGCAAGAGGTGCTGCATTAACTGCAACAGAAATTTGTAGGAAGAGGTGATACCTCAAGTTTAAAAAAAAAAAAAAGTTAGAACTTCCAGACAGAACAAATTTTCGACTGCGAGACATCCTTTTTTACTCAGATCCTTCTGGTATCTACCTTCTGGTGATTTCTGGATAACTTATTTTTCTTATCTGCTTTTCTTATCTGCTTTTCACATAATGCCTGCTGAGTGCTAGAGAAACACAATAAAAATTAGCTTTTAAGTCTACAACAGTAATACACAGCATCATCTTATTCTGAAGCCTCCATAAAAATGAGGCATGTTGTTTTTCCACATAGACTCATCTAAAAGCTCCTGCACTTTCTAAATAACAGAACCATCATGTGTAAATATCGGTGACTACAGAGATCACTGATGCTTAGTCTAAAAAACTGCACAGTGTCTCCAGTACAATGCTCTAGTATGCCTCCACACTCAAAAGTTGTGGCATCCATATGGTCAACTTGGAAACTGGGTTATCTCTTACTAAATCCAGAGGAAAACAATACTCGCACCTCTGGAAAAAAACTAATACCTGAGCATAGGACTTGACTGTAAATGGAACAAGCCAAGGCTACCAAAGCTCAAGAATGGCAAAGAACAGACAATT
>WEKX01013168.1:37708-50852 GCA_013390025.1 Pitta sordida
ATCTTATTCTGAAGCCTCCATAAAAATGAGGCATGTTGTTTTTCCACATAGACTCATCTAAAAGCTCCTGCACTTTCTAAATAACAGAACCATCATGTGTAAATATCGGTGACTACAGAGATCACTGATGCTTAGTCTAAAAAACTGCACAGTGTCTCCAGTACAATGCTCTAGTATGCCTCCACACTCAAAAGTTGTGGCATCCATATGGTCAACTTGGAAACTGGGTTATCTCTTACTAAATCCAGAGGAAAACAATACTCGCACCTCTGGAAAAAAACTAATACCTGAGCATAGGACTTGACTGTAAATGGAACAAGCCAAGGCTACCAAAGCTCAAGAATGGCAAAGAACAGACAATTAATTCATATTTGAATGCTAGACACAATCCCATGGTGATATTCTTTCCTGTTTTACCAGACTAATTCCTGAAAACTTGTCCTCATGTTGTTAGCTGTTAGATCAGACACACTGCACTTGATACAAGATGCTTACATTATCAAATTACAGTGCAGTAATAATCAGTTTGCAGTAGAAGTCAGCCGTGTTTTGAGAACACAAGGGTAAGTACAGCCCTGTCATTGGAAACCTATCCCAGATACACAAGGAAGCCTGTGAACCATAAAATAATCTGTGTTGATAATTACAGCCTTATCTAGGCTGCGATAAAATACACTGATGTTAAAGGAAAATTATTTGCCCACACTCACCATTAAATACCTTCATGCCTGCTTTTTCACTTACTAGCAAGCAATGCAAGAAGCTCCTCATCAACATTGCTTCAAGGTTCATCAGCAGTCAATGACCAGTAACTATTTCAAACAGATGATTCTGGTCTAGCCATGGTATCAAGACAATGGCTGTGTTTATAATAAAATAAGTTAAACTCATTGCTTGTAGAGAGGTGTTACACTGACAGATACAGACATCTGCATAGGCTACTTAAGAGCATAAACTGCTTCCTGACGCAGGAACGAATCCAAAGCACGACTTAGAGGAGCCTCTAGTGGTGATAAAGTAGATGTGATTATGAATTAGCAGATGCTCCAGGATAAGCTAACAGCCTTGCTGGCATTCACATAGCCTACAGACACATGACTCCAGACAGGTCACCAGCGATGTGACCTGAAAGACACACACACACACACACACACACACACACACACACACACACACACACTTGGGACTAAGCAGGACCATTCAAACAGTGCTCTACCTACAAGTTTTACCTTGCCTTGATTAAATAAGGGAACAAAACAGTAGCAACTGGAAGCAGTTCTGTTTGCACTCCATTTGACAAGACCAGCAGGTATCATTAACTATGGAATTTCTCCAGTCTTGGGACCTGTTGCAGCCACACTGATGTGGCACATTAACTGGACAGACAGTTTCAGTCTTTTAGGAAGCCCTGTAATATTACAGATTTTGGTAAGCATTAATACAGATGTAACACTTCCCTTAGCCTAGCACAAAAGAAAAGAAAAAACCTCCACATTTGGTGATTTGGCTACCTCTACTCACATACCATTTAGGTTCCAGGAAGAGCCCTTAAAGATCTGGAGCATTTGGCATCAGGTACTGAGCAAAACAGCCAGCTTTTGTCTGTAGTTATAAGGTTCAGACACTGTAAAAGCTAATGCTGTTTCAGCACTTTGGGACAATTGCAGTCTAGATACTGTCAAAGTATCTTTGACTTCAGAGCTTTGATTTTTAGCAGCTGAAAGATTTGTCTGACAATTATAGGTCTCTCTCTTCCTTATACTCCATCTGATATGCAAACTAGAATTTCCCCAAAATCAAATAATTAATAGAACTGGTGTTTTTCTCCCTCAAATACCACAAAAGTCATACAGCTGTTTGCAGAGTAACATAAAAACCATCTACATATGGATCAGTATGTTTACAGTAATTGCCAATTGTCAGGATCTATTTTAGAAGACCTAGGTATGATGAAATCAAAAGTACAGCCGTCAAGGTGTTCTCTGCCTGCTACATAACAGAGTCGAACCTCTGTTTTTGCGGTACCTTGGGCCTGGGGTTCCCCCCCCAGCGATGTCTATAAAGGACACCAAAGTAGGATTTTGGGTACACTCACAAACCCACTGTCAAGACAGATCAACAGCCAGTGACCTTGGCCATGCCATCGCACACCCTGCATCAGGCACACACACAGCTCAACCAGGCAGCACAACAAAAGACCTCTGCACAACTGACACTTAATACAGTATATCCCCGCTGCATTCCAACCCCTCCATTATGACCCCCTGGATTTGTGAGGAAAATTTCTTGCAATTCAGTTTCAGGGATCTGCGAGTTCCCAGCCGAGGCATGTGCAGTGCCTCTGCTTCGCCGAGGGGCAGTGCCGGCGCTCCCTGTGGGGCGGGTCATGCTGTCCCCTGTTACTCGAACAGCAGCTGGGGAACTGACACCCCCCCCGGCAAGTGTTACTGCTTCCATGGCTACAGGCGGAGAAAGGAAGTGCCCCAGCAAAGTGGGGCTGGCCACAGCAGCCAGTGGGACATGCTCACTCTGCTGCTGCAGCTGCAGCCCACCACACCATGCGGGGCCCGGACGTGGCAGGCACAAGCACTGGGACCGGGGAAAGGAGCAGCGGTGCAGGGTTTGGACTGCGAGCACGCGTGGTCACAGTGGCATGGAGAAGCCCTGGGATTCTCAGGGGTCTCCCGAGCCAGAGGGGGCTCAGAAATGGTTCCCTTTGCTCCCCTGTACTGAGGGAGCTTGTGGGGAGGAGCAGAAAAGTGTCTGCTGTGCTCCAGAGTGGTAGGGGGTGGAGCAATGGGTGTGGCCTGCAGGCATATTAATGACCTGTGTGTGTTTGTGAATTTGACGTTGTGTGAGAGCCTTGGCATGACCCATTCCTTGGAAATGAGGGGGTATAACTGTATTGCTCCTGCCTGCTCAACGTTGGATTATGTTCTACAGACATACCTCACTAAGTCACGGTCCCACCTTCGCTTTTACGGATCCTTGTGGGTTTCTTTTCAGCGAAAACTCAGATTCCTCGTGATGTTTCCCAGTCTGCACACACACAGCACCTCTGCTTCACTGAGGGGCAGCACTGGCCCTCCCCATGGGGCAGGATGGCCACGCCTTGCAGGGCAGGGGGGCAGC
Organism: Pitta sordida; assembly: GCA_013390025.1. Classification (NCBI taxonomy): domain Eukaryota; kingdom Metazoa; phylum Chordata; class Aves; order Passeriformes; family Pittidae; genus Pitta; species Pitta sordida. The sequence goes on from WEKX01013168.1 coordinate 40,841, forward strand.
ACGTCTCGCTTGCGTGGGGACTGCTGGACTGCCTTCCCCATGGCTCCCTGGCACCAGGCATTGTGTGTCCCTAGGAGCTGGGGCTGCCTGGCCATACACAGCCCCAGTTCCTGGCACAGACTCTGGGGAGGAGGAGGGTGCAGCGCCACTGGACCGCTTTCCCTGCGGCTCCCTAGCACTGGGTGCTGAGTGCTGCAGGGAAAGCGTTTCTGTGGCACAGCACTCTCCTTCTATCCAGGGATAGTACCAGGTGCTTGCCATGCTTTTGCCACACAGCATGAGGAACCCATGCTGACACTGCACCCAGCACCACTCCCCCAGCCCGCCGCCAGGTCCTGCTCCCTATGGTGGCAGCGGCAAAAGCTGGAAATCCCCACGCTGGCTCCCACAGGGATTACCACGGATTCACCAGGTGGAGAATGGGCAGGGAAGAATCCCTTCACTCCCCTATTCTGTGAGAGGGCATGGGGAGGTTGTGTGAACACCCTCCAGTGCTCCGGGGCTGACGGTGCGGGGCGATGGGTGGGGCTTATTTGCATATTCATAACCAGCCTATTCTTGTGGAACAGGAGACTTGCGGCAGGTGGGGAGACCCTAACCCCAGTAAATTTCGAGGTATTACTATATGCGATATTGCTGGTTCTGGTGCAACACAGAATATCCTGAAGATGTCCATAACTACTCTGCCTTTAGCTGTCCCATTGGAAGCAGAGGTTTACATTGTTCTACTCAAAACTTAAGGCCAATAAACTTGCTTTGTATAATACCAGACACCTCAAACTCAGCAACTCTATCACACTTTACAGGACAATGCTGTTCCATTAAATGGTAACATTTTTCCCTGCATACGAAACCCAGAAGGAATATCAGTAGTCTTAATTTTAACATTCGAACAAGAACTACAATCTTGAACTTCTTAGTTTTAAATAAAATCCTCACACTGCTCTTATAAGAGGACACATTTCTTGTGAGGACAGTAAGAAAACTGCAAATACAGTCATACCTCCATTATTGTGGGTCTTGGGTCTCCCTGGGGTCCCACAAATCGTCTAATCTGCAAACACGTGTGGGTCATTAATATGCATACAGGCCACACCCATTGCTCCAACCCCCCGCCCCTCCAGAGCACAGAGGAGCATTTTCCACACCTCCCCACAGGCTCTCACAGCACAGGGGAGCAAAGGGAACAGTTTCTGAGCCCTCTCTGACTGGGGAAACCCCTGGAGAATCCCAGGGCTTCTCTTCGGCTGCGCTGTTGCTTCACTGATGCCGCTGCCAGGCCGCTGCCACGGCACATGTTTGCACTGCTGCCACCTTGCCCTGGGGCCACAGCGGTTGGCAGGTGTCCCCAGGCTCGGGTCAGGTCCGTGCCGCCAGCGCTCTTGGAGATTGGGAAACCTTAACTTGGCAACACTCCAACACCCAAGGGCTTCTTTCGGTGGCAGGGTGGTCGGCATTGGAGGTTTTTTCCCTTTAACTGTGGTGGCTACGATGCATCCACCGGTCCCAAGTGTAGGAGCGGCAGCAATAGCCATATGGACTCAGCAGAATGCCACCTCCCTGTGCCCTGGCAGGGGAGGGCATGGGGGAACAGAAGCCTACTCCTGGCGCAGCAGCCCCATCCCAGCACACAGTCATTGGTCCACCACCGCTGCAGCCAGTCCAGCCCCACTTTTGTGGGGCACTTTCCCTGGGGCTACATCGTCACCAGGTGTGCCGGGCACTGGGTGTGCAATCCCTGGGCACACACCGTGCTTGGCTTCCACTGCTACCAGTATCACCTCCCCCACCTGCAGCCATGGAAACAGTAACACACAGACACACTCAGGCAGTCCCTATTCGCAGTCTGCAGGCCCTCCTCAGAAAGGTGCTGATGGGGACAAAGGGATAAATGCTTGAGAGCACACAGGGGCAGGCAGGGCAGAGGGGCCGCCGACACTGATTCATCCCTGCATGGGGCCCCAGGTGCCCTGACACATGCCTCAGCATGAGGAAAGAAAAAAAAAAGACTACATAAATCCCTTCCTCAATAGGGACCATCCATGGAGACACACAGGAGCGGAGAAGGCACCGCAGCACAGGACTGCACCATCTCACTGCGCCGTGGGACTTCTAAATGCCACATAACCTCTGCAGCACTCATAAGGGAGCAATCTGTGGCTGTCCCCAGCGAGCGAGAGGCGCCACCTGCCTGCCTTGTGAAGCCATGCCAGCCCCACCCCACAGGGAGCACAGGCACCGCCCCTCAGCGAAGCAGAGGGACTGCGCATGCGTCAAACAGAAAGTGCCGCGAGTCACTGAGGCAGATTCGCAGGAAAAAATTCCATGAGTCAATGAAGTCCTGAATATGACAGTATGAATTAATGAGGTATGAATGTACCTGCTCTTTTAACAAAATAGTTTAGTGCACCTGAACACATCCAGAAGCAATGCTTACATATCAATACGAGTATCTCCTTACTACAAAGATGCACTTTAGTAGCAGCAGAGCAATATCAAGCAATCATACAAAGACAAGAGAATCCTTTTTAACTCTCTCTTTGCACCCACTTGTTAGTACAGTCATTAATATCTACCCTAATATGATTCCTTTCATCGTTTTTTAAAAACATAATTACAGTCAACCTCTGGAACTCAGGACTGGTTGGGTCTACACACGTTCCACAAGTCATAGAATCTGTGAAGATAGCAGATCCATAAACATTCAATTAGGCCACACTTGTAGCCACACCACCAATAAAGTCTAAAGGGTGGTCCTGAGAGCGTAGCTCGCTCTGTAGTGCCTCATTAAAGCTGAGGAAATGCCTTTTGCCATTTCATGGCCACAGAACCCCAGCTCCTCGAAGGGAGCTGCATTTCTAAGTACAGAAACCCCACAGCAGCCGGCACAGCTGAAAGCCTTGAAACTGGCTTCCACCCGCGGATCCAAACTGGTGCAGAGCCTCCTGCTACTGTCCTTTCCCTGCCGTGTCTGTGCTGGGTTTTATTGGGGTTGCTGGTGTATGTCTCTGGTGTTCAAACACGGCAGAGGCACCGCACTGTTCNATCCTTTTTAACTCTCTCTTTGCACCCACTTGTTAGTACAGTCATTAATATCTACCCTAATATGATTCCTTTCATCGTTTTTTAAAAACATAATTACAGTCAACCTCTGGAACTCAGGACTGGTTGGGTCTACACACGTTCCACAAGTCATAGAATCTGTGAAGATAGCAGATCCATAAACATTCAATTAGGCCACACTTGTAGCCACACCACCAATAAAGTCTAAAGGGTGGTCCTGAGAGCGTAGCTCGCTCTGTAGTGCCTCATTAAAGCTGAGGAAATGCCTTTTGCCATTTCATGGCCACAGAACCCCAGCTCCTCGAAGGGAGCTGCATTTCTAAGTACAGAAACCCCACAGCAGCCGGCACAGCTGAAAGCCTTGAAACTGGCTTCCACCCGCGGATCCAAACTGGTGCAGAGCCTCCTGCTACTGTCCTTTCCCTGCCGTGTCTGTGCTGGGTTTTATTGGGGTTGCTGGTGTATGTCTCTGGTGTTCAAACACGGCAGAGGCACCGCACTGTTCCAGAGCAGGACCCTGGGGGAGTCTGAGAGCTTCGTGCAGCCAGACCAACACTGTGGGCCGAGGAAAGCTGAGCATCGCTGCTTCTCCACAGCTTACTGCTGCCTGCTCCATCCCTGGTGGGCAGTGGCTGGGGTCCACCTCCCTGCCTCCCACCAGGGCTGTGTGCAGGAGTGCGGGTCAGCCACAGCTGTGCAGGATGAAAGAGCTGGTGGCTCAGTGTGATCTGCTTCTGCTGCCGCTCCTCAGAAATGTACAGGGCGGGGGCAGACAGGCAGGAGGAGCCACATCAGAGGACAGATGCACCCCGGGTGGAAAGCACCCAACGCCCCACTCCTCCCTTGTGCCTGCTGCCCACAGTTTCTCCTCTTCTCTCTCCTATCCTCCCTCTGCACCTCATCCGCCCTACACATCCTAGAAAAGACACCCCAGGCCTGTCCAGTATTGACTCTTTCTGTGTTTCTGACATGGCAATAAGCATCTACAAAAACCCCACAGCACATGTACGTACTCTCCTGCTGCCCAGAAGGAACTTTTTATTTTGGGCAGCGTAGGGGGTTCCGCGGCCAGCACTAGGGGTTGGACTCTGACATCAGGAGCCTGCGATGTGGGCATCAGCACACACCGGTCTATGTTGTCGATGATGCAGTGGTGCAGGCAGAGTTGAGGCATGGTGCCGAGTCAGTGGCTCTGCTCCTGCCCATCTGGGGATTAAACCTTCCGTCTACAGCCACCCCAGGGTTGTCACTGGTAGCAGCAACCGTCCCTTGCCATGCACCGGCTCCCAGTGGAGCCATGCTGTCATACCAAGAAGTGCTGACAAGGCCCTGGTGCCTCTGCGCCCGCTGTGCAACAGTGCTCCTGGCATCATGGAGATGGTAGTGGTTCCCCTTCCCCCTGAACGGTGAAAATGAAGGATGTAGAGCAAGTCTGGTGTGCGGTGATGGTGGGCTGATCAATTTACATATTCATGAGCTCATTATATATTCACAAGCTGATGGAGCTCATGGTAAGTTCTGTGCACACGCGAGGTCACACAATTCACTGAAAAATCAACGGTGACTACTCAGATCCACAAAGATACGGCTCGTGAATAAGTGGAGGATGACTGTATCATCTTTGGCACCAGTTAGGTCACAAGAAGCCGGTGCTTTCTGAAACTTGCTGGAGAAGGAGACAGCACACTTACCATTGCCATGCGAGTTTAGGAGGGGAAGACAAACCTGTTACCATCCCAGGAAGCAGCAGAATTCACATACAGCATATACAATATCAATTATTTGTGGGTTTCTTTCAAGTCAAATTTAGAAACAGAGGAAGTGAAAAATCGTTTCTCAACAAGGATTTCCCTCTCCCAAACATGGTACCTTGACCTACAGGCTCCTTGTTGCTCAGTATCCTCATTTCTCAGCCCCATTGCTGCTGAAGGACTTTAGTCCATTATTAATATCACTGACATTAAATATACGTGTTCAAATCAAACCATGCTTCAGCAGCAGGGAAAGGATCTGTCTCTCAAACAGCCTGCAATTCAAGACATTCAATATGGTTTCAAATTAGCATGCTATGCTTTGAAGTTCAGAAAAGTTATCCTCTCCAACTCCAACAAATCACCACGACAAATGGCAAGAGACTTCCCACAAATTCATGTTATAGAAAGAATGCGAGTTTTGTTCTGAAGGTTCCTGTTCAGTATGCACTATGTGAAAAGGAAAGCTCCTAAAAAAAAAAAAATCACTTTTAAGGGACTTTTTGATATTCCCCACATTTGAAGTGTTCAGGTCAAACTTTGCTAACTTGGAGTATCAGTATAAAAAGCAGAAAGCATACAACTCACCTGGGTATAAAACCCCACAAATATCAGAAGGCTTGACAAGTTATCCCCTGTACCTCACTTCAAGACAGACATTTACACTCATATGCAGCATTCTCAAGAATCCATAACCTTCCTAACAGGACATTTGAGAGCTACACAAGTAGGTGACCTGCATCTACCGCAGAAAGCAGAGGGAATGTTAAAGTCCCCTGCCTTTGACTCCAGTCTTCAGCTTCCTGCACTACAAAATAAATGAAATGACAGATTTTGCTAATCCATTCCAAATATGGTACTCTTCAAACAAACCTGTAATGTGAGTTGATTAGACAACACTGACAAGCTAGTCAATGAGTCCAAGAGCAAAAGGAGAACAACATCTAATCTGTTCATGGCTGCTTCTCTGGTATCCCAGGAAACCAGCTGCAGCTGCTTGGTTCAAGTTGTGTACTATGGCAGAAATGTCTGCAATCCCACTCCAGTAACCAGAATTTCCACAACTGCGAAGCAGTGTCTGTATGGCAGAGCAGCAGCTCCTCTACAGAATCTGGAGCATGAACTGCACGTGCAGGAGCATCATATGTCTGGGGAGCCAGGGCACTCCCACCTCAGAAATGTTTTGGCTAAGTTATCAGACACCACATAAGATTGGCACAGACAACGGTGTCAAACCCAGCTCACCTGCACAGAGTACCCCTATGAATAAAATGGTCATTCAGTTCCTTTCCTTGGAGCCACCCTGTTAAGGTTCTGTCATCTAACTCAAGAAAACTTCCTTAACTTCATCAACACGTTCAGCCTGTCCACAAAATGTAAGCAAAAAGCATCACACGGAAGGTTTTCTACCCAGGAATTTAATTATTTTCTACACAGTAGTATTTTGTCATTTCAATGTCTTAACAGCCCTGCCCTCAGCAACTGACCTATTAGGTCACTAGTTTCTAGAATAGTCTACATCACCTAGACTAGTCTAAAACTCCAATTTATTTTAGGTACTGTGTGTGCCATTTTAGTCTGACACCTTCCAGCCCTGAAGCACTTAGCTGTCTGCACAGAGAAGACACCAAACTGACTGCCCACACTCCAGAAGTCATCATTTAGCCTCCTGGATTCTTCTCAGAGCATGCCTTCAGAAAGACATATTTAGCCCAATATATATATATTTTTTAATGTGCTACACAGTTCAAGTGATACTTAGAAAAATGTGTTATAATGCAAAATAGAAAAGGCTGTGGGAAAATGTAGATTAATTGAGAACTATCTTACTGCTCACATGAAAGATTAGGATTACCAAACTACGCACTGGCATTCTCAGTCAAAACACTCTGCAGAGAGCCCAGGTGTCCCTCTCAGGCAGACAGGCTGACACTCTACACATTACTTTCAGCATCTCATCTGCATTTGCTACTAATTGCAAAAATGCCTATATGAACTTACAGTGGATGACCAAATCATATTTAAAGCCTCTCTGTTGCTGTTCTCCTCCACATCAAAACGCACACTGCAAGGGCAGCTGCCTTAAGTATGTTACTAAAACCTACCAGGACAATCAGGGACAGAACAGTGGACTGAGCAGACAGAAGCAATTGTGGTCTAAGGCAGAAATCAGTACTGGGAAGGACAACAAATTAAAATATGACAGTTTTTTTCAAATATCAACTGCTTTGGAAGTAAACTCAGTGTCAAAACCAGATCTGAAGATTCCTTCAAGCTGATTTTCCATGCAGTCAGCTTCACTGTGCTGTACCATTGTTGTCCGAAAAGGGGTTCTTTCACTCGGTATGCAAGAGGCAGATCCTCACACAGAGTTGAGGTATTTGATTTATTTACACTTCTGCATAGAAACGGGCGGCTGGGTGGCAAATCCACAAAGCAAACACCGGGACTATCAAAACCTTTATTTATACATTTTAGCAAACACAGGCATTAACGTTCTTTGGCTACAAGCTACATAGTTCCCTCATTAATTATTATTCTCTCTTCTTTGGTTAAACATTCCCTCACTTCTCATGCTAATTAGGCTGCATGCTCTGTCCTCTACTTTTGACTCAGTGGGTTTCATGAGTTGGCGGCCTCTACCTCCTCCTGCCAGAATTACCTTTTTATTCCATCGGAGTTGATTTCAGCTCTGCTAACATGGTTAGTTTCTTCCTTACCTTGGGAGCTCTGACAACTGGCCCTCTGGCTGGTAAATTCTCAACTCTTTGTGCTCACTACCAGTGGTACATCCTGCTTCACAAGTCTTGTTGATCTCCCCCTAGGTCTGATGTCACTGAAGCATGTCAAGCTCTAAACCCTCACAAGGCAATTCTACTGACAAATAATTTATCTTTCTAACATACCTGGACATCAACATGAAGAGCCTGTAAACACTGAGGTGGCACTTAAGAACAGCAGTAAATGTGAGCAGCACTGTCACTGGCATTTGAACCCCACAAAATCTGAAGGGCATAAACTGTTGGTTCTTACTTCTTATACTCAACTACAGATCTGGTAAATTCTCAGTACAGTCTTACCTCCATATTCATGGATCATGGGTCTCCCACAGTTCCCATGAATCGCCCAATCTGCAAATTAGGCTCACAGCAAAAAAACCCCCACGAATATGTGACCGTGAATTGTGGAAAAAGGCGCAAATACACCAACCTGGAAGCATGAATCCGCAATCGCGACGCATGACAAAAGGTACAAATACATGAATGTGACTGCGAATCCCAGCAAAAACCACGAATACAACATAGTGAATTGTGGCAAAACGCACAAACAGGTGAACACGGAAGCATGAATCCGTGATTGCGGCTTGTGGCAGAGGCACGAATACATGACCACGAATCGCAGCAAAAACTGAATACACAAACCCAGAAGTGCAGATCTATGGGCGCAAATAGTAGCAAAAAACCACAAACAGGTGATCACAAATCGGAGTAAAATACGTGAACCTGGAAGTGTGAATATGAGAGTCTGAGCATGCGTCGACAGGGAAATGCTGCAAATCTGCAAATACTATTCATGGATTAAGAAACAGCGAATCAGCGAAGCCGTGAATCAGAAGGCACAAATGAACAAAGTATTACTGCATTACTGCTTAAAAAACAACTTAGCATCCGAATCAGCTCCAAGCAAAAGAGAAGGCCAAACAGTGCAAGCCAAGAAAGAGGTTCTTCCACCCCTTGAGACACCACTGTTTGTGCAGTCAGGGTACACACTAGCCAGAAAAGTCCCTCATTTTTAATTTTAAAAATTTTTGGAAGAAGTCACAGCTTAGACCTTCATTTATAGAGTTAAGTGTCAACAGTTCAGTCATGACATCCTTAGACCAAGCAGCCACTTCAAGCTTTCAGTAAGTGTGGGATTGTATGGACAGAAAAAAATCCCGATCAGGAGCCTTTGGCTACCACTGAAATCCTGCACAGTTGCCTGTGTTACTTTTCCAAATAGAGAACTCATGACAGGACAATTCTGTATACTGGCAATTGAGGCTGTTGGAGTTAATAATCTGCTGATAACCTGAATACTGCACACATGCATGCATACATACACTATCAGTACTCCTCCTCTGGGAAAACAAAACACAGGCAGGGCTTTCCTTCCTTTTCCATCCTACCACCCAAGCATAATATCTTGGCAGCTGTAGTGCAGGGGAATGGAAGCTGGGAAAAATAATCCCGGCAAGTCAAATTATTGATCTGCTTGCTTGTTTAGTGATAGAGACAGCTAAGCCGACAATTTTTGGCCAGACTTCATCATCACCCAATTTATAATGTAGATTTTAGAATCAAGAGTTTCAGCAGCACATGTACCTCTATGGAGCACGTCATTAACATACCATGTCCAACTTTTTGGAAGAGTGCTAGAAGCAAGCACTCACACCAGAGGCAGCTCTCAGACAGCCTCGTTATACATGTAGTAGGAAAATCACCTGTCACCACCTTTCAGAGTATGTTAGGCCTTCAAGAGAGTTATAATTTATGTGTATTTGCATACCACAAGGTGTGCAGTAACCATCATTTTTGCAGCTTGTAGGCACAAACCCCTATTCATTTGTGGCCTGTGATAATTTAACAAGTTCCAGAGCACCCAGCAAGTCACAGCTTCATCACACTGGACATTAAACAAGCAGTAACACCTCACCCTTAAAATACACCAACACTGACTGCTTCCTGTAAAAAGAAACAAGTTTCAAAATACAGTCGGCCCTTGAGTATCGTGATGCCGTGGGTCTGGTCTCCCTCCTGCAAAGCCCTCCCTCCATGTTGACAGGCAGCTCATTAATACAAAAATTTGTCCCCCTTAGGCCCCCCCCATCCCCCCAGCTCCAGAGCAGCTGCGGGGCGTTCCTGGAAGCTCCTTGTAGGATGTGAGCGGCCAGGGGGTCTCCTCTGCCCCGTCCCTGTCTGGGGAGTCCCCAGGAATCACGACGAACAGGTCCCTGAGGTGATGCCTCCTCCGTGGCAAGTCCTGGGCTTCGGCTGCTACCGCTGTGGGAGCTGAGGCAGGCGGAGGATGCACCACAGGGCTGTACGTACTTCTGAGCCCTTCCTGGTGTGTTCCCTCACACGGGACATGCTTGGCAAAGCTTCCGCTACCATCCCACTTGCATGTTTCAATGCCAAGCGCCTCCAGTTAAAAAAAAA
>WEKX01013168.1:50892-62970 GCA_013390025.1 Pitta sordida
TTAAAAAAAAAATTTGTTCAAACACAGGCACCTGGGAATTTTTTTTAATACAGGAGATGTTTGTGTAAATATCTTGTCTGGGATGTGGGGGCGGGCAAGGGGAGGGGAAGGAAGGGGAGAAAGGAGCTCTGAACAAAACAGCCAGGGGCAGCAGTCAGAGCTCCAGAGGGGCAGGAAGGGAGAAGCAGAGCAGCAGGAGCTGTGCTTGGGGCCCTGGGAAGGATTCTTTATGTGTGCTGCATGCAGCGACTATGGTGTGGGGCAAGCGGTACCGCTTCGTTTGCAACCGGGAAGGGCTCCTCCCCTCCTGCCGGCAGCCTGAGGCCGTCATGTGCAGCACCGCTGGAACCAAGGTCAGGCCAGTGCAGCACCTGACAGACGCGCTGGGACCTAGTGCTGGTCCTAGAGGCGGGNCAGGTCCCTGAGGTGATGCCTCCTCCGTGGCAAGTCCTGGGCTTCGGCTGCTACCGCTGTGGGAGCTGAGGCAGGCGGAGGATGCACCACAGGGCTGTACGTACTTCTGAGCCCTTCCTGGTGTGTTCCCTCACACGGGACATGCTTGGCAAAGCTTCCGCTACCATCCCACTTGCATGTTTCAATGCCAAGCGCCTCCAGTTACAAAAAAAATTTGTTCAAACACAGGCACCTGGGAATTTTTTTTAATACAGGAGATGTTTGTGTAAATATCTTGTCTGGGATGTGGGGGCGGGCAAGGGGAGGGGAAGGAAGGGGAGAAAGGAGCTCTGAACAAAACAGCCAGGGGCAGCAGTCAGAGCTCCAGAGGGGCAGGAAGGGAGAAGCAGAGCAGCAGGAGCTGTGCTTGGGACCCTGGGAAGGATTCTTTATGTGTGCTGCATGCAGCGACTATGGTGTGGGGCAAGCGGTACCGCTTCGTTTGCAACCGGGAAGGGCTCCTCCCCTCCTGCCGGCAGCCTGAGGCCGTCATGTGCAGCACCGCTGGAACCAAGGTCAGGCCAGTGCAGCACCTGACAGACGCGCTGGGACCTAGTGCTGGTCCTAGAGGCGGGGGAGAGTAGCAGCGCTGTGATCCTTCCCTTCGGAGCTGCCATCTCACTTTTGCATGCACTGTTGCAGCACACACATCTAAAGTGGAGTTTCAAAGGCTGTGTACTCCACACTGGGGCTCACACTAGCGTCCCGCGAACACTCCAAGGGCCAGGGCTGGCTACAGAACAGCCTGGAAGCAGTGGCAAGGCCACGGTTGTGAGGCAGCGCTCCATCCACTGGCAGCACTGACCCCGGCCCCGTTCCCACTGGAGTTGTGGGGTTCCAGAGCCCTGTATGCTCCAACTGGGGAGAAAGGGGTTGGCGGGACCTAGCTTGGCCAGCATGCTCTTGGCAGCAAGGTTACTATGGCGATGCGTCTCAGCAACACAGCAGCCAGATTTGTACGTGCCTTTCTTGGTTTTTCTTAACACATGTTAACTAAGACAAGTACCCTGACTAAATACGTTCAGAAAATCCAAGAGAGGTACATACAGTTTGTATACTGCAACGTTTTAACTCATTAACAGCACAGTGGAGAAATGGATCGGAGTGGGAACTTTAAAGGGAAAAAACCCACAACTTACAAGCAGCGGTGCCTTTGTCCCCCTGGGGACTGGTCAGGTGGGACGGGGGCTCTCTCTGCTGCATTTGCTGCCGCAGCTCTGTGGCCACCTGTGCAGGGTGGGCTGCACNAGACGCGCTGGGACCTAGTGCTGGTCCTAGAGGCGGGGGAGAGTAGCAGCGCTGTGATCCTTCCCTTCGGAGCTGCCATCTCACTTTTGCATGCACTGTTGCAGCACACACATCTAAAGTGGAGTTTCAAAGGCTGTGTACTCCACACTGGGGCTCACACTAGCGTCCCGCGAACACTCCAAGGGCCAGGGCTGGCTACAGAACAGCCTGGAAGCAGTGGCAAGGCCACGGTTGTGAGGCAGCGCTCCATCCACTGGCAGCACTGACCCCGGCCCCGTTCCCACTGGAGTTGTGGGGTTCCAGAGCCCTGTATGCTCCAACTGGGGAGAAAGGGGTTGGCGGGACCTAGCTTGGCCAGCATGCTCTTGGCAGCAAGGTTACTATGGCGATGCGTCTCAGCAACACAGCAGCCAGATTTGTACGTGCCTTTCTTGGTTTTTCTTAACACATGTTAACTAAGACAAGTACCCTGACTAAATACGTTCAGAAAATCCAAGAGAGGTACATACAGTTTGTATACTGCAACGTTTTAACTCATTAACAGCACAGTGGAGAAATGGATCGGAGTGGGAACTTTAAAGGGAAAAAACCCACAACTTACAAGCAGCGGTGCCTTTGTCCCCCTGGGGACTGGTCAGGTGGGACGGGGGCTCTCTCTGCTGCATTTGCTGCCGCAGCTCTGTGGCCACCTGTGCAGGGTGGGCTGCACGGGCAGAGCACTCACTCCCTGCTACAAGCACCATGGTGTGGAGTGAGTGCCCTGGGCATAGGGCAGCCTCTCCCTGCAGAGTGGGGCGGGCTGCGTGGGCAAAGCGCGTGCTATCTGCTACAAACACCGCGGGGGGCACGGGTGGTCTGCAGAGCTAATCTGAATATTCACGGCTGCCTAATTTGAATATTCATGTGTGCCAGTTCACACAGGCACAGTCGTGAATGCCCTGTGAAATGGGCCTCCTCAATCGCGGGGAAATTATACCGCAAAGAGGTGAATCCACAAACGAGGAACCATGAAGTGGACAAGGTTGACTGTATTCTCCTTCACACACATGATACAGAGGTCAGCCTCATTTGAGTGCCACAGCGTTTGTTGCTCAAGTCACCCTGCAATACTTTCAATTAGCCTCTTCCCAACCAGACACTGTTCAAAGCACGTATCAATGTATGAATGTATAAAAAGAAGAAATAGATGCTGGAACTAACACCATACCAAAGCTGGTTCTAGGTGCTTTAAAAAAAAAAAAACAACAAAAAAACCACACCAAAAAACTTCGATTCCATTTAGGCTTTGAGGAAGAAGCACTCTCCTGCTGGCAAGACGGCCCTTGTGCTAGAAAGAGATACCGGATCTGCAGCAAAGCTGCCAGTGTATTTTATAGCTTCAAAGTGTTTCAAAACAAATATCTGGAAGACATCTACATAATTAACTACTGTTCAGTGTTGCTCAGTGAAGTTATGTCATCTTTTCAAGATGGAAAGCATGCAGAGACACAAAGGTTGAACACTGTGGTTGTCTGTAACCTGTACTAACAGCAAGTGGGACAATATTTCACGGTCAGGAGTCCTGATCTTCCTCAGATGGAAAACTGAGGAGTTGGACACTGGGCAAGTGATCTCAGGAATACCCAAACAATTACCTATGCAGCACAAGCTCCTTCATATTTGCTGCAATACTGCCCAGCCTTTCAGAGTACTAAGTCTGTGGACACCAGATCTCGTATTTCACAAGGGGCCTTAACTACTGCAGCCATCAGGATTAAAATGCTGTGATTCTCCTATCAGCGTGAAAAAAAAATATTCTCAGCAAATCCAGTGCAGGGTAACCCACACTGTGCACTAAGCGTTATGTGCTGCAGAGCTCACATTCCCTGAACAATAACTTTTGCAGTGGGCATTGCAGCCTGTATTGTAGTGGAGTTTATGCTTCTGCGCTAATCTCCAAAATAAACACACAAGGCAGCATATCTAATTATATCTAAGGTAACACATAGCTCATTTGCTTTCTTACTGTGAGCAGTTAGCTTTAAACACAGCCATTGCAATATCAGATTAATGACCATGGAAGTCTGCATCACTAGTTGTCCTTACAGTCCAGTAGCTTAACACAAAGAGCCACAACAGCAAGATTTTTAATTTGCAAATTAAACACTGACTGATCTGACATTCCTGTACATGTTATCATAGGACATTGAAGTTGCTTCCAGTGTGAAATGTCTTTAAAAAATCACAGCTTCATCCAAGAGACAACTGATCACAGCAAACTAATGAGAAAATTTCACCAGGAAAAAAAGAATATGTAAAAGAGTCAGCCAACAACAAAGTATTCACAAGGATGGATTTTTAAGTCATCTACCTGTTACACTGAAAGATTTTTCTGCCAAAAATACATTACCTGGACTGAGCAGAGAACAGGAACTGTTTAAGGCTACTTTTTTACCCTGTATGTATAGATGTGTTCTCCAAAAATCTAAGAACAGAACTTTTGAGAGGAAAAGAGGATCCTATACTCTCCTGAAAATATTAATTCACAGCTACCTAAAAGTGGCTTATCTTTTAATTGTCTAGACCCTGCTAGAACAGGAGTGATATGATAAGCCCTGCATGGGAGAGCACAACAAGCCTGGTGCTTGAAGTGCATCTCAGGAGCCAGTGCTGACTGGACCCACTCCAGGAAACTCCAGGTCTAAACACAAGATTTTCCTTATGTCCCTTCTCAGCAGTACTGGGTGACCTGCCCAACAGAAGTGATGAGAAAAACTGCCCCCAAAACATCCTGAACACTGAACTCTGGGAATTAAATACTAAGTAGAGGATAGCTTAGCTGGATTATAGGTTGGACTAGATGATCTTCAAGGTCCTTTCCAGCCTTATCTATACTGTGATACTGTGAACTCAGGGTTACACATAGATGTGTCTACGAGGCTGATACTGGAGTCCTGTACGTGACCACTTGTACCACGCATTTCATTCAGATGATTGTCCTATTTTCCTTTAAAAAAAAAAATATATATCTAAACTGGGATACCTTATTCAATCAGCTGGCAGTGGGGCATTTGGCCCAAAGGCACTTTGCCTTGCATCCTCCACCTTCTGGGTGGATGCCTTACCCTAAAGGGCATTAAGCACAGCTCTCTTCAGCTTTCCTCTTGGCGTCAGGCCACTGTCCAGACAGGAATGCAAAAGCCTAAGCCAGAAAACAAAAGGAAACTGACTGCTCAGAGCACAGAGCATAGAAAAAAACCTGTCAGGATCGGTAACATTTCACAGCTTAAAGTGAGATGATAAACAGGAGCAATCCCTCCTTCCAGCCACACACCTTAAGCTACAGAGGCAAAGTTCCTTCACTGGTGGGTTTTGGCCCCACCCCACAATGCAGACATCTTTCAATAAGGGTAAGGAAGGATTCATCAGTATAAACCCACAGCCTGGTAACTACATTATATCAAAAACCCCCAGAAGATATGGGCTTAGCCCCTTTAAGATGAAGAAGGAACCGAATATGTACATACATCTCCAGTACTACTGGCTGAGTGCCACATATTAAATTTCTTGCCCTGAGGAAGGCACAGTTGTCCCCCAGCAAGAGATGGCAGAACCTCTCCAAGTCCCACTACAAAGCTGGGGATGTAAAATAACAGGGGTGGCCCTTAATGCCACCCTTCTGTATGAAACTCCTTGACACTTCAAGTACTCCAGGGCAATTTTCGTTCTTTACCCTACTTACCACAGATTGCTCTAAAACTGTGACAAAGTTACAGGGCAAGAATGTGTGGGATAAAAATATTGCTACAAAAGCACAGCAGGGATTAGTTAAGAAGCCTGTATTATTTCTTTAGTGGAACTTCGACCTTGAACAACCAAACCTACCTAGAACAAATACCTAAGAAAGGCAGAACAAGGTATCAAAACCAAAGTGAAGGCCTCTCCAGTATCCTGGCAAAGCTAAGCAACTTCCAGATCAGACATCCAAAGCATCAGAACACCAACCACCATTCCTCCTTTACCACAGCCACGTAGAGCAGTATGGTTGAACTGCAAAGAGCAGAATGGGATTCAGCAACACAGCTCACAAATTTCCACAGAAAGCAGAAAGGCTTTGCTTTCTTTGTGAAGGTGAAGTTTCCTACAAAACAGTCCAGAGTTTGGGAAGGAGGCTACCAAATACCCTTAAAAGCCTGCCTTGTTAAGTGGGAACACAACTCAAGAGTTTTGAAGGCAAAATTTAGAAAAGACTGAAGCTCAGGGCTGGGAGTCAGGCTGATGTGAGCACCCATCTGGATGAGTTCCCGTTCACTGCTCAGCAGTGGAAGTATTACCAACATAAAAGCATAGCAGGTCAGCACAAACAAAATTTCAAAGGTTTGATCTAGAGTTAAACAATACAGAAACCACCTGTGTTTTGCTAATTATTGCTAAGCAACATTAAGGCCAACAGTTTAGCAGAGTTCAAAAGGAATTAGAAATTATATGGGCAATAAGAACATCTACAATTACATTACCTAGGATAAAACAGTTTATAAAAGGATTAAAGGAATACCACACCCTGTGGAATAAGTCAGACACTGTATCATAGATAAGTATTTCTTTATGATTGTTTTGCTGAGCACAGAGCAGTAGAAACCATGCTCACTGGTCTAGCAACTCAGCTAAACTGCATTAGGGATCAGCTTTACAAAAACTAAAATCAAACTAGACTTCACTAGCTCAGGATCAAGCTTTTTTACCAAGCTTGTTCAACTGCATATTCCTTCTTAGAAGAAAAGCAACTCAAGCCAAATTTTAGCTGATTTATATTCACAAGTGCTTGCAACACATTAAACTAGAATTAAGACATTTAACTCACAGAAGACATTTAACTCAACAAAACATCCAGATCATCACAATAATATCCCTAAGTAAGCAATTCTCTGCTGATTTCAGTAACCAGCTACTACCCAAAGCTAAAGAAATTCCAGAGTTTTCTAACAGGCTTGCCTTGTCGTGTCCTGAAAGAAATCAGGGAATCCAGCTCTCCATTCACAAGAATGGAGTCCCTTGGCTGGACTATTTATCTTAAAAGAGTTTAACCACCTTGATCTTGTACCTTGGACTCCAAGATGATGGACTGATGGAATAATTAAAGATGTGCAGAAACCAAATATTTTTAGCAGTCTGCTATCCTCTACAAAAAGCAGCTTAATTTGCCATTAGCCCCGTGAAATGGCAGAGGGATTCTGACACAGGAGCTGTAATTACCAAGGCATCGCCAGCAGAAGTGCCAGCTACCATATGCCCCCTTCAAAAAACCCAGACTACTCTACATAGTAGTAATGCCTAGTTTATAAAGCTCGCTCAATCAAGCTTCATTTCAACAAGAGGGTGGGTTTGATTGTGCCAGGCATTTTCAGAATTTTTAGCTGTTAAAATAGTGAAAGTAGAAGGACAAAAAACAGCAGACGAAAACAGCAGAGCAACTCAGTATAAGTACTGAATGCAAAACATTTATGGAAGATGATACTGGTTTCATGCCCTACTCACTTTTTAAATTAAATATTCTTTGCCAATAATAGGACATATTCGGAAAATATATCACTGCTTCCAGAAGTGATTTGTGAACCTTAATCTGATGATCGGTGTCAAATGAATTTACATGAGCCTTAAAAAGTCCTGTATCAGATTAGCACTTTCAGTGTAAAAACACCTTGAAGGGTCAGNCTTGCCAAGGAAAACTTCCCTCTAATTTGGCAAAGCTTCAGAAGTCAAATCAACTATTAACTGTAACACAGGCTTACACTGCTATCACAGAAAGACAGAAGAGATTGTCAACCCATGTTGAAAAATGTGGCTAAGCAGAAATAGATGGTCAAATGACCGAATGAAATAACCAGAGCAAACAAACTGGATTTGTATTACAGAAACAGTCTCATACCCTGACTTCTACCTGTAGAGTCAGACACCTTTTAAATATGCAGGGGAACTCCATCCTCCAACATATTGATATGGTGACTGTTCCTGTATTGGTAGGGTAGGATTTTTCCTAGGGAAAAAATGTGATAGGCAATCAGTCCCACCACCAGTTTTCACCACTTGCTGTCCTTTGCTGCAAAAGGCAGCTTGTGAGCTTTTCACTTCCATCTGAATGGCGCTTCCAACTATGACTTTTTCACAGGTTACTACACAAAGAGAAGCTCAGAAACCACCTATTAGATGAGAGGCAGAAAGAGAACACCTAGTTTTCTCTGACTTCTCTGAGCACCTGGTGTTCTGCTTAAGATTCAGTGCCTGTAGAAATACCTGTCATAGTTGGCAGCTACAAATACGCTTGTGGCAGCAGGAAACAACTGGCTCAGGCTCAGCTCGTTTTATTCAGTTGGGCTTTCTCTGGATTTGGCTTTTTTGTGCTGAAGTGAAAGAGAATTAAATGCTTCAGAAGGAAAGTATAAGATTAACAAACTACCAGTTTTATTTGCAAAGCCACAAATCAGCATGTGCAATCACAATTAGCAAAACATACAGGGTAAAATGGCTCAATTTCTCACCATGGAAAGTACTACAGAGAGCCAGAGCAATGCCTGACACAGTTGCAGCTTCAGCAGTTTAGCTCTGACATGGAATACAATTCTCACACTGCTATCTGCTTGCATACAGGGTTTATTTTGCACTGGGATTTGATGCAATATTTGTATGACTACATTCAACAGCGGGGCTGCAAAAATGAAGCACTCCAGTAGAACCTGAATTCACACCACATGCATCAGTCACTTTTTGGGGGCAAATACACCCCAGGAGACATCTCCCCAGAGATCCTGCCTCATGCAGCAGCAGGACAGTCAGGCACACAAGAAAAGAACCATTATGGTTGCATCACTCAAGAATCCCACCACTGAAAACAGCAACTTGCTGTTACAGTCAAATCAATTCCCTGCATAAGCCTCAAGCCGCTCATTGCTCCTGGTTCTTCTGTCAACCCACTGCCATTTCTCAATCCTAACATTTGCTTGCTATTTTCCTGAAGATATTTAAGTGACTGCAGTTTCCAAGACAACCACTTCATCAACACCAGCACCTCGGCTCATCTATCTTGGGCTTCCCTTCCGTTCACTTCTAGGAAATCGGCTGCCCAAAACAGTAATTGTGAAATCTGACTTTTGTTTTTTTAACTTAGAGCAGTAGCCTTTGAGATCTTCTGTCCTAAGAACCCCAAGTTCCCGTCATAGGAACAGCTTTGTTTTAATTATACCCTCAAAAGTGAGGCTTCCTGTAAAGCTGGAAGAAGCCTGATAGCCTGAATTCCAAGGCACTGAGGCAATCACAGAGGTATACATCCAAACCAGGTTTATGCACATCTGTGCTGCACTCTCACTGAAGTCTCCTTCAACTTGTTGTCCATTACCAAGAGGAACAGCAAGTGATACACTTACCAAACTCAGGCAGTCCTTGAAATACACACCCATATGTGTGTCTTTTCTAAAAAAATCTTAAAAAAAAAAATATCTGCAAAGCAATTAGTAAGTGGATAATCCCCATAACTGTATGAACGTTTGAACTAAGTGAGGCTTAAACTGTCAAACTCTCCTGCTGTGGCAGCCATGAAACCTGGTGGCAAGCTCAGCCAAATCCCAGGATGATATAACACAATTCCTAGGAGTTTCTCAATAGTAGAAGTATGGAAATAAGATCCTGCACAGCACTCCTCCCCTTCCACCAATCCACCCGTGTTAGACTCAAATGAGAAGGCTTCACAGGTTGAATCGCAGCACGACCGTTGATCAGAATTTACATCTTATAAAATATGGGATGAGCCACCAGAAACAGCAAAGCCAGGTTTGGTTAAGTTCTAACACCAACCAAGCCAGCAGCATCTTTTTACCATCAGCATCTAAAGCCACATGAGACCAGCTTCCCAAGTTCATGCCTACACGGCCCTCGTTGTTGTGACTTAGATTTACAGCTGCGACTGCACTGGCTTTGCATCCATTAGCACGGACACTGGTCACAGTTGAACCATGGCAACGTGGGATTAAGCATGGGCTGCAAAACCAGCTCGTAAGCCGGGTCAGTTCACAACTGGTGTTAAATATCACACTCTGTCGCTACCAGACCCCACTACTGTGCTTGACACAGGTCAAATGTGCTGTTGCTGCATTGCAGACATACTTAAACACTACCAAATGATCTCAGGGGTTTATTACTGTGGACCTTGGTGGTCTGCCATGGTTGCCACAGTGTCATTGGAGAATGTCCCGGGTAATCCTTTTGCTGTACTTATTTATACAAGGTTAGCAAAACTAGGGAAGGTAAAGGCTTTATATTGTGCCTGAAACTCAAACTGTACGTGGCAATCACATTAAGCTGTGATCAAACATTTTAACAAATAAATATCATACCACATGATTTACTAATGTATTTATAATTGAAGTGGTTAGAAACACCAGCTTCCCTTATAAAAGGGGAAGGTACCTGCAGGTCAGTTGTGCTGTAGTTGTCTATTTAAAGTGCTTGCTAAGTGCAGAATTTGGCTTTCCGCCCATGTGTTCTAAGCTCAGTGTTGTGGCACAGCCTGGGTAATTGCACTCTGGGTGACAAGCACAACAGAACTCTGAGGCATGTCAGTAATACACCTCAAACCTCGTCCTAACTGACTGGAACCAAATCTTGGCCTGCAGATGTGCCAGCTCCACGACGTGCCACCCCAGGCCGTTTCCCTGGCTGTGCTCCGGAGCTCTGAGCCATTTCACACTTCCACACCCGACATTAAATCCCACATACTGGTTTCTATGCACTAAGAGTCTTTATTTTGAACTTCCCTTTCAAAGCACAAGAGAGAAGACCTGGGGTGGCTGCAGTGGAAGTGCTCAAGAGGCTGGAGCAATTAATACTGTAAAACAAACAAACAAAAAAAAAATTCATTCCAGAGGTGGGAGGTAAAAAACCTGGGTAGCTTCTGAATCAGTGCAGATCCCTCTGACATTCAAATGATGAGACGAGGGATAACTTTGCCTCCCCCAATGGGAAGTTCACCCAGATTCTCCACAATAAACTCTGTGACTTTCTTTGTGAAGCCTGCATAGAATATGTCTCACAAGCCTAAATACTCAGGCCTTGACTTGATGGCTTTCTCCTCAACACCAGAAATGTCCCCCTCCTCCCCCAGGTTAAGTTACACAATCCCAGCTTTATTTTTTGCTCTTGGAGAATTGCTGCAGCTGCCTCATGGACAAAGTCTGTGCAGAGGAGTGTGACTTGTCAGTACATCAGGTTCTGTGCTGGGGCGCTTCAAGAAACTGCTCAGGCTTTTATTTTTAAAAAACAGGAATAAGCAGAAGTTCTTATTGAAAAAATCTTTGCTTTTGTGCTTTAGCAGCCTGAAAGCTATTCACTTGACAATTTCTTGAGCTATTGCAAATTTAAATACTGTACTTATAAATAAAAAAAAAAAANAGTTATTTCAAATTTAAATACTTTACTTAAAAAAAAAAAAAAAAAAGTTGAATTTGTTATGGAAGAAAGCTTTCCCATGTGTTACTTATAAAAAGCAAGACACTTTCTACCTACAGATTTAGTCAATTATGCTATTATAAGATATACCCATTTTACATTAAAACATTAATTTATCCAGCATGATGACTATAAACCCCTTACAGATAGAAAACTTAGTCCCTATCCACTAAATTGCTCTTGTCAAAGAACACTCTGACTGTGCTTCACACTCCAAGCTGCACAAACCCATGTATGTCTACACAGACCCTCCAGTGCCACCCCAGTGTCCTTCACATGATCACCCCTCACAGTCACTACAGATGATGAACAAAGCATTGCAGTGCCTCTCTCATCCTGTTTGTGTAGCATCTGTAGACTGTTCTGGACAAGTGCTGTGCTTCACGCACACAAAGGGCCTAACAGATGACCAGTTCTGGATTGTGCATCCCTTTCACCCAGTCAAACATCAAGTTGTAGCGATTCGCATTCATAGAGAATGTGACGCAGCAATATTTAACAGTTTTACCAAATAAAACTTAGCTGAACTTGTACCAAAGTATCTGTTGTATCTGCTGCCTAGCAGAAGATGATGTTTGGCCATAAAAGCACATAGTAACAGAAAAATTTTCTTGGAAAAAGCTGATTTCTCATAACCCTTTTATTTCAGGGGGACATCCCACAGATACTAATCCACGAACTCAGATTCAAATTCAATGTGCCAACCAAGTGTTAAAACTAGGCTTTAAGCTCAGCCCAAATTTTGTCATCCTTAGTTTTTCTGCCTTACTACAGTTGTACAAGTTATTCGTTACACAAAAGCAGTCTAACAAAACTGAAGTCCCTTTTGAGAACAGAGAAATTCCTTCCAAGTGCCATCATAATGTTCCTCTGCCATAAAACACCTCCTTCATAGTTTGGTGG
>WEKX01013168.1:67147-77626 GCA_013390025.1 Pitta sordida
CTACCTAGAGTTTCTTCCTCTATTCTCAGCACTGCTGAGGCCACACCTTGAGGGCTGTGTCCAGTCCTGGGCTTCAGTTCAGGAAAGACGTTGAGGCGCGGGAACATTTCCAGAGAAGGGCAACAGAGCTGGGGAAGGATCTAAAGGGAAAGTCCTATGAAGAGCAACTGAGGGAGCTGGGAGTGTTTAGCCTGGAAAAGAGAAAGCTCATGGAGGACCTTATCACTCTCTACAACTCCCTGACAGGAGGCTGTAGCCAGGTGGGGATCAGGATCTCCTCCCAAGCAGACAGTGATAAAACAAAAGGGCACAGTCTTAAACCGTACCAGATGAGATTTAGGTTGGACATTAGGATGATTTTCCTCACAGGAAGGGTGATTAGACATTGGAATGGGCTGCCCAGGGAGGTGGTAGAATCACTGTCCCCGGTACTATTTAAGAAAAGACTAGACAGGCACTCAGTGCTCTGGTCCAGTTGACACGGTGGTGTTTAGTCATAGGTTGGACTTGATCATCTTTTGCAGCCTAATTGGTTCTGTGAAACATACTGTATCTATTCTTCTTTGTAGAGCACAGAAGTCACTGCTCTATACTTAGTAAGAAAAGGAAAGAAAAAACCCAGAACTTATCCATAGCCCGAGCTATGAACTAATGAAAGCTGAAGAAAAAGCATCCCAAATATATTTGTACATGGAAGAGTTAAAAAGACACAACAGAACTGATGCAGATGCCAACACCTGAAGAGCTTGTTTCTGATCACTAACCTCCATCCAGGGCTTTCCTCAGATTTGCAATATGTGTAACTTAGAGGCTGTTCCTAGCATCACTGTTGCTTTAAAAGCAGGCACTTGCCATCTTGGAAGCATAGGTTAGATGTAGGCAGGTCAAAAATACTTCCCTATTCTCTTGGGAAAATGTATGGCTGTAGCACTTGGGAACACGGTTTAGTGATGAACATGGTGGTGGTGCTGGGCTCACAGCTGGTGTTTATGATCTTAGAGGTCTTTTCCAGCCTTAATAATTCTATGATTCCAAATACGTATGTGAAAGTCATCCACAGACTCAGCAAAGCTGAGAGCTGCAGGGGAGAAGATGAAACACAACAAGACAGACACCAGGAGCTCTGATCATGTCACACGTTATGTCAGCCTGCAGTCATGACTCAAGGCACAGTTATCCCAGCTTAGGAAGAGAGTTGAAGGAAGAGAGAGATGCCTGAGATGGGCTTGGATTCCAAGAGACTCCAAGACAAAGGAAGAGGCCTAATAGCAGTGACCTCTCTTTTGCCGCCTAGCATACTAGAACCCTTCTCCGATGTTTCACTGCAGCCCCATGAGGCAATGGGGACCGGCAGTGCCGTGCTGTGGGATGGTTACTCATGGCCCTCACCCCAACTTGACCTGATCCCCCACTTGGCACTTTCATCTACCACTGCTTCTGGACGCTCCCTGGTTGAGGGAGGCAACACACACCTACAGCAGCCATCCCATCAAGGCTTCTCACTGCGGGTTAATTGCTCCTTGCAGGCAAAATGTGGTCCCTGGTGGAAGAGCCAGAGCACCTGCGTATCAGTTAAACCAGAGACGTCAGCAAAAGCGAACAACTGCTTAGGAGGGGTGGGATAAGCCTGAAAATAGGAAAATTCACTGTTAATTTTCGTCCAAGTCGAATGTTAAGCAGGCTGCTTTGAATCAGGGAAATTGGAGCATAACCTCTAAGAGCACTAGAACTCAGACCTATTCCATAACATCCAGAGGAAAGTGTCCAAGACTGGCAGACCTCTAACCCCATCCCTCCTTAGTAGTAGCCAATACAACCGTGATCTCTTTCCAAATGTAGAATAGCCATGGATCATACAGGTTCAAGACCATACACTCAGCTATTACTGCAACTTAAAACAGATCTCCAGAGTGACATATCACAATTACTCTGCTGAGGTTAGTTTTTACCTCCTGATGCCCATAAACCTCCAGGGGTCAAAACAGTCTTCAGTACTGAAAGACTTTCAAAAATAAACCATCCAATTTCAAAATGCAAAAGCCCACATGTTCACAGCCTCAATGAAGTCTACGCTCTATACCCTGCTTCCCCCAGTAGTGCCCCTGGTGCTGTATTTCAGGCCAAAGGCTCCTTCCACACAAATCAAAGACCGCAACCAGCAGGAAAAAAAAAAATCTCTTACATTTCACAGAAAGCATATTAGTCAAGTTTTGAAGCACATAAGCTTTCAGTTTTCTGGCACAGACTGAGAAATGGAAATCATTCCATATGTTGGTCTCAAAACTTACATTTTTATATACTCCAATGGAGATCATACAGCAATATAAAATGCTTAGTTTCATTTAGAAGTTCTTTAAGAAAAAAAAAGTGACAATAGGTCCTCTATAGAGAATTGCTTAAAAATGACTGTGGTTGTCTCAAGACACAGCTACTTGACACTCAGAGAATTACGAGAGAAGAAACATTATCATCATCCACTGAACTTGAACACTAAGTTGCCAGTAAGAGTTGTGTCTCAACATCTTTTTGGTTAGAATTTTAAGTAATACGGACACAGCAACAAAAAATAAGGTCAGACAGAGATCTCTCTGAAGTGGCAATGTCATTAAGACCAGACAAGACCTTTTCATTCCACCTTGACCAAAACATGCCACGCACCTTATTCTGAAGTATTTGGACAGGGGCACTTTGTTATCATGTGAATGACAAATTAGAAGGGATTTGAATAATAGCTACAAGACACTTAAAAGGTACAGAAGAGAGTCAGCCTCTCAAGTTATACTGCTTAATGCAACACTGAAATGCATTCAGCTTCTTAGTGTGGGTACAGTTACCGTTCTGCAGAGAAGTGACTGGGAACATAGAGATGAAATTCAGTTTTCTTCAATACATTATAAGAAGCCCATTCTTCCAATAAAAGGTGAGTGCTTTTACAGATAGTTATTCTAGCCAAGATAAGCAAACACTTGCACACCAGTGTGGTTTACATCCATGAATAAAGGGCCTTTACAAGAAGATTTTATGCAAGAACAAATGGGTATTCACAGAACATATTGTAAGTCAAGACTACCCCATTGCATGGCTTTTGTTTTGACAAGGCCAAAGAGGGTGCTGCAAAAGAGAATATTTCAGCCTTTGCCTAGGACTGACAGCAAAAGGTTTCTAGCAGCAGAGGTGTCTAAGGATTAATTTAAAACCAAAGAATTTTTGCACAATGGACATGTGCCTGTTGCTGAAAAACTGACCCAAGTGGCACAGCTGGTTAAACACTGGTCCTTGCACTGTTTCAGTACTCCAGCAGAGGGTTTGCATCCTAACCCCTCCAAATATTTATCTACAACAAACATATGTTTCAAATACTTAACTAGGATACATAACTTAACTTGAAGAAGAGTCCCATGGCCATTGCAAACATGTCCTTACTACTATCGACTTGGGTTTCTCAAGCAAATACTGTTTATCCGAATTTCTAAGCTACCTATATAACTAAGACAACAAAACAGACCAAAAGGAACATATGTCGAGCCTGTAATACTACAATCTTAAGGAGTACGACACAGCCTGCCTACCAGGCAGCCTTCTCTTTATTAATCACAAATAGTATGATACCTCAAAGTCTCACTCACTTAATGTCCAGCCCCTTTATGTTCTCCTTGTTCTCCACATAAAAGACTCAAATGAAAACAAAAATCCAGGAATCTTGAGGTCACAGTTATTCAAGTCAAGCAAGATTCCAAAATACACTAAATGCATCCTAATTCAGTAGTTTTTATCTCACTCCTATTTCTAAACCACTATGGGCAAATACTTATGCATTTTAAATATCTAAGAAAGTATGGAGTCAGACAACCAATCAATCACTTTGGTTAGCCTTGGCTACCAGTGCTTCAGGAAGGAGCACACAATGCCAAAGTTATTACTGTCAAACTGGCCTGGTGAGACGAGACATTCAGCAAGTGCTACAAAAACTCACCAAGATTAACTGCAGTCCCTCTCACTCATAATGCTGGATAAAAACACTAAGGCTTTAAAAATGAAGCAGCATCCTGGAAATAGCCAGGTAATTCTGTGCACGTGCATGTGTGCACACACACACCTGATCACGTGCAGCCCAAATTACAAGAGGGCCTGCTGTATTGTGAGTCACTCAACCTCCAGTCCATCCACACTGTAGCCCATCAGTAACTGTGACATTTCCAACCTTCCAACTTGAGCTCAGTTACACTTAAGTTCAACATAAACCCTCCACCATTTAGAACACACTATTCATTACCTCAAACATTTCATGAACACACCATAAACTACACAACCAAACTGCACATCAAAGATCAGAGTTAAGGCTCTGCAAGAGGGCTTTTCTTCTGACATTCCCTACCCTCTAGATACAAAATGAACGTTGTGCAGTGGAGACTTAAAAGTGCTATTAAAGAGAAAAGATCTATGTGAATACTTCACCATGTAAACAGCAGAGAGAAAAGAGTGACTTCAGCGACACTGAGGTAAAGACACATCTAGTTTTTTAAAGTTACTGATGTGTAAAAAAACCCTCAGACACTGTCATAACATCACTACAATACTGGATGTAAAGGAATGATACCAACCCTTCCTAAAAAAACATTCTCAAGCCAAAACCACACTTCTAACACTATAGAGTCAAAATTTTTCACTAATTCCTATAATACGGACCATATCTAAACCCACAAGCTTTTAGTTACTATCTCTTGAACAGACACAAAGTTTCAAGAGGCATAGTAGCTTGCATTGTTACCCAGGAAACAATGTTTTGTCTTATCCCAGGACCACTGTGTACAAAAATTAGGCAAATCAACAGTGCTCAATCCATCCATACAGAAAACTTTCCTGTTTATTCTAATGGTAGAGCTGGGCCCTGCAAACATTTTCCTCTTGCCTCAGGATCTAACTGCACATGATCTCATGTTCAGGCAGTATCAGAACTGGAAACCACTACCTGCACTCCTCAGCTCACACAATAATCCCACCCGGATCAGAGGTGCCCTAGGGAAAGGTCTGAGAGCTGCCTACCAAAATGGCCTTGCCCATTTCCTCCTGAGGATATGCTGGTTACAGGATGGATGAGTTGTCGGTGCGACCCACAGGTGTAGCCACCCAAAAAAACGTATCCAACAGCAGAGTGAGGGACAACGAGGCATCACCCAGGCTTGAGAGTCTGAGATCTTAGCTACGCTTATGATCCATGAACCAACACCAGAAGTTTCTTGCCTTCCTGGCCACAGAACCAAGGACACTTTTGTGGAGTTAAGTGTTCCACAATTTATACAAGTGCTTAGGAAACTTCAATTTGTTTAATCTTAACCTTTCTGAGAAGCAGACTACACCACCAAACTTTTAAAAACGGTGTTCACTCTTCACATTAGTAATCCAAAAGTTCCCTATCTATCTCCTGCTTTGAAATATTAACAAATTTTGGAAATTACTTTGGAATCAAATCACCCAGAAGAAGCCGAGATCCAACAGTACAGAACTCACTATCACACAGGGTTAATGAGCTACAAAAAACAAGGATAACAATGCCTTGATAAGTATTTAGCCCCCAAAATTACTTAACAAAGCTAATCGTAATACTTGGTGGTTTTTTTCCTCTTCCAACTTACATGTCACGACTTGTTCCTTCAAGCAGGAAAAATACCTTATGAAAAGAACTGCCTGAAGAACAATCAAATAGTAACTCTAACAATGCAGTTAAATTTTCTCATTTCCTTTCACGCTAGGTGTATCCATTTTAATCTACCCAGCCTGAATCACCTCTGAAGGAGCTCTTAATATTGACTTTTGCTCTACATTAAACAGGCTTCTTGACACAGTGTGCTTGGTCAAACCATGCTTCTGGGTAGCGCCATACACTTAATAATGAAGTTTCTATTTGCATAATTTCTCAGTTGTACCTCCCCTGAAACACTGGCTCTTGGCACAAGAATACCTTTCAACTGAAAAAACAAAAATAATTGTCTTTTTTTTTTTAAATACAATCCAAAATTGTGGTGCTGAGGTGCAATTGCACCAAACATTCAGGACCTTGAGTAAGGCATCAGGAGACACTTTCTAATATCCTGCAACTATCCTCAAATCATCATTTGATCAAAGCACTGGGCTGAGGTTCACCAGACTCCTGACTCTGATGGCTCAAGCATCAAAGAAAGACACTGGATATCTCTGAAAGACAGAGATATGAAGGTTTCTCCATGCACAGTCCGCAGTCACTGAGATCCATCCCAACTCATCATCATCAGTTACAGCTCAGTAACCTTTGTTGTGGTGGTCTCCATTAAAGGATCAGCTAAAACTAAGGGTGAAGAAGTTCTCCCACCATGCAGCAAAAGACCTTCTCAGATGAACAGAAGATGCCTACGGCATAAAGGTTACATCATTGAATGGCTCACACCTGGTTCTCTGCCTCTCAGGCACTGCCTGCAAAACCAGAGAAATACATTCCCATCATTTCCAGAGCAATTCAGAACTACCACAACCCCCAGAGGGGCCTCATCTAAAGACCTATCTGATCATACCATCTCCTTCCCAGCTGACCTAAGAAAGAATCAAGTGACACTATCAGTGACCTCTTCAGAAAGCATTTAATTCTGTGAAAAATATTCGTTTTGTCACTCAAAAAACTCAATAACTGAATCAGATGTGAGCAACACCTTAGATGTACAAGGTCTACCCACATTTCACCCTTAAACTCTGGGAAGGAGACTTGGACCAAAAATCAAGTTCACCTTCTGCAGTCGAATACCTGCAGTCCAACACAACTGATTCTGCCAGAACTTCAGTCAAACTGGCAATTTCTTACTCACAGCAACTGAGGGACAGACATCTGCTCTTACCACAATTTTTGCAGGATTTAACATCACTGCCCCGAGCTGGTCTTGCTTTTCCAGCAAGGAACAAGAGAGGTGAGCAGTGCACGGAAGAGCTCAACTCCTTCCTTGAGGATGGTAGCCTGGAACTTACGCAAAATGTTGCCCAACACATTGGAAAACTATTCAGTATGACTGGGAATACAAAGGTTGATACTACAGCCTTCACTGCAGGTGTCCACCTTCAGCTGAGCACACAGAGGAGCTGGGGGCTGCTGGATCACCCCTTGCCGACACAGGCTGCACTTCTCACAGCTGTTGCTCCTGCAGGCCGCTGCCCTTCCCATCCAGCTGGCAGTCCCAAACTCTGAAGCACTGCAGCAGACCTGAGCACATTGTATCAGCTGATATAACATGCTTAGACGCTGTGCTTGAATTTCTAAGAAGTCCCCACCTTTACTATAGTCAGCATGTTGATAACCATTTAAACAAACATTCATCGGGACTTGTTCCTCTGCCTCAATTTAGCAAGTGTTGGAGTTACAGGGTTTGCAACTGAAACCAGAATCCGTTGAAATGTTGAACCAGCTTTTGACAGCAGCAGCTTCTGTCAAGAAGGTACAGAGAGAGCACTTCCCTTGTTTCAGTTTATTCAGCTAGTTCAACTGATGCCTCAAATGAGAGAAAAACTCTCCCAACAAGAATAAATAAAGAGCTGGTATTTAATGGAAGCTTCCAGGTCCACAATGTGGTGCCCACCACAGCACCACTACCCTTCTTTCAGTACTATTTAATTATCATATCTAATGGATACATCCAGTCCCAAAATCATTTGTCTCCCGTCCTGCCCTCCAAATCTGCTCCTTGGAGCTTCTACAGGGGATTCTGGGCCTTCTATCTTGCTTTGTCTACCCCATATCTTGTTATTTCCCTCCAGTTTCATGTCCCAAACAGGATGTCCTTGCTAGAACTTGGTTTTTTTCCCCAGAACAAGCATCAAACAAAATCTCAAGGACCACAAGAAAGAGGCTTTCTGCCATCGCAAGTGTGGGAAGCCATTCAGCTACACTAAAATCAGAAATATAAAGAATATAAGAAATCTTAAGGCATCACAACAACTCAGAGAGAAAAGCTGAATTTCTCCAACTATAAGCGAGGTGCCAAAAGCTGATGTTACCAGTTCCAAGAGTTTCACAAGAACAAATCAAGCATTTGTATTCCACATCAACAATCACCAACATTTTCTTTGTTAGGGTCACATTAGACACAGGTTTTCCTCAAAATATTCGTACTTTAGCTTAACTAGAAGCCTTTGTTCTTCCACTCCAGTTCCTACCCTTAAACCACACTTCAGGTGGAAGACAATTCCCAAACCCCCATTGCCACAAAGTCGAAAAGAGTTATATCCTGTAATTGCATATTTCCAACTCTGCTTACCTAACCTCGGTAAGCTAAAAATACAAACTAAGATGAAGCTAGGCATTTCATCAGGTCAGGAAAGTCGAAAAATGAAACAGGTGCAAGGTGAGCACTAGTTCAGGGCAGCATATACCATCTATACATCACAGAAATCACCCATCAGATAAAGTCTGGGTATTAACCTTATGTCTGAGAGACTCCACAAAACAAGTCTAACACATCTGAAGAGACACAAGAACATCAGGGCTCTGTCTCCCTAAGGACATAGTGAGGGTCTAAGACCCCTTTTTCAGTGACTTAGAACTCAGAATGCATAACCAAAGTTGAGGTGCTACAACAACCCACCATGCAAGGCTCCTCTTGGAGGAAAGATACAAATAACACACAAGGGATTTCAGACACAACACTTGAAGGGAATCCTGCAGCTGTGGAGGGGTGGAGGCACCAAGAGACCACAGCCTCCCATGCTCAGAACAAGCATCACAGGATTAGTGGAAAGAATTTAGAAGACAGCACCCAAAAAGAAACAAATACCCAAAAAGACAGCACAATCATCATCCTGATGTAAGGCAACTGGAAATCTTGCCTAAACCTACACTTGCTAACAAAAATCCCTGATGTATTTTCACAGGCAGCTTCAGCTTCTTTCCAGACACAACACCAAACACACAGTCCAGAGAGATCCCCAAACAAACAAAAATATTTTGATTCGCTATGATTTCTCTGAAAAAAATGGATGAGTAATTTAAGTGCAGGAAGAGCTGGTCAGACCATTCGGATGTAAAGATGACACTGTTACCATCCAAAGACTCAGGCGACTTCCTGCATAAGTCATAATGGAGGTGAGTCTAAGAATACACCTATCACACCTCCATGAGTAAGCCAGCCAACTCATTACAAAAGGCAAGCCTGGTGCCAAAGCCTTCCCTTCCTTCCAAACAAGGAGGCCAAACTGAATGTGACTCAAATCTATTATTCCCCAAGCTACAGGTTATTTTGGTTTTGTGGAGCAAAGCTCTTAAACCTTGACCAGAGAGGCCAAGAGGCACCGAAGGTGCATGTTAGTCAAGCAAAGACACTATGCAGAATTTTTTTTTTCAGTCTGACTGAAGCCAAAGGGCATAAAATGAGAGATGCAGGAGCCACAACTAAAGCAGTTAACTGCTGGGACACAGGAGCTGGTGGGGACAATACTCTGCCGGGGATCAAGCAGATGTCCAATGCAAAGGAGTGTGCCTGATACACTGTATCTTCTGCACACACCAAGGTCTTCCAATTGCTTATGTTGAGGAAAAAAGGGCAACTCCTCCGCCTCTAGTTGTTTTGATAATTTAAGTCTGCTCCCTGTAGTTCCTTCCTGGGACCTCTGTGCCAGATTTTTCACTTGCTGTAGACACAATAGTGGAAATAGCAACCACTGAAGGTTGGGTTTGGTTTTTTGGGTTTTTTTTTTTAAATATTAACAGGAAGGCTGAGAGAGGAATTGAAAGCATTTATCTACCTTCACCCATCATGTGTTGGTGCAGCTCTTTGAACGTTGCCTTCCAAAAGTTTGGGGAGGAAGAAAACAAGAGCAGGAAAAATAATCGTGTAAAACTGCCCTGAAGCCCATGGAGTTCTGAGGAAAACAGAGTCTTCATCCTGAATTAGCCATCAACGAGTGAAGCCCCTTACTCTGAAATAAGTATCACCACAGAACCAAAGAATGGTTTGAGTTGGAAGGCACCTTATAGATCTTCTATTTCTAAGCCCACTGCCATGGGAAGGAACACTTTCAGTACACCAGGCTGCTCTGAGCCCCATCCGGCCTGGCCCTGAACACTTCCAGGGTCGGGGCATCCACAACTTCTGTGGGTGACCTGTGCCAGCGCCTCACAGGGAAGGCTTTTTTCCTAATATCTGATCTAAACCCACCTTCTTTCAGTTCGGTCCCGTTCCCCCTTGACCCATCACTATTTTAAACAGCCCTGCCCCATCTTCCCTGCAAGTTCCCTTCGGCTACTGGAAGGGTATGGAAATATGGAGCGAACCAGCTCCAGAGGCACCTTCCAGCCGCCAGCTCTGGGAGACACGCAGGGAGCGGAGCCAAGGAGCGGGCTGGGGCAGCAGGGGGGAGCCTTCGCCCTGCCCCGAGGTCCCGCAGGAGGCTCCTGGGTGCCACAAGCGCAGATGTGGAGCGCGGCCCCCCAGCCCAGCCCAGCCCAGCCCAGCCCAGCCCAGCCCA
>WEKX01013168.1:80745-101319 GCA_013390025.1 Pitta sordida
TCTTTCAGTGAAAAACTTCTTCCTAATGTCAAGTCTAAACTTCCCTTGCTGGAGCTTAAGACCGTGACCTGTCCTTCTATCTCTGAAGGCCAGAGAGAAAAGACCGACGTCTGCCTGTCTACAACCCCCTTTTAGGTCATTATAGACAGCGATAAGGTCACCCCTGAGCCTCCTCTTTTCCAGGCTAAACAGACCCAGCTCCCTAAGCTGCTCCTCACAGGGCTTATCATAGGTCACCTGGTCTGTCCAGCCAGGAGAGGAGGAGAAGGAAGGGAGACCTCACTGGGGTCTTCAACACCTTCATGAGGGGAAACACAGGGACAGGCACTGACCTCTTCACTCTTGTGACCAGTGACAGGACTTGAGGAAATGGCATGAAGCTGAGTCAGGAGAGGTTTAGGTTGGAGATCAGGAAAATGTTTTACACTCAGAGGGTGGTTGGGCACTGGAACAGGCACCCTGGGGAAGTGGTCACAGCTCCAAGCCTGACAGAACTCAAGAAGTGTTTGGGCAATGCTCACAGACACATGGTGTGATATTTGGGGTGTCTGTACAGGGCCAGGAATTGGACACAATGATCCTTATGGGCCCCTTCCAACTCAGCATATTCTATGATTCTGTGATTCTATGATTCCATGATTCCATGCTTCTATGTCCTCACATCCTGTCATTTGCTGGCTGGGAGAAGAGCCCAACCCCCACCTGGCTACCACCTCCTGTCTGGGTTGTAGAGAGTGATGAGGTCTCCCTTGAGCCTCCTCTTCTCCCAGCTAAATACCCCCAGCTCCCACAGCCACTCCTCACAGGACATGCACTCCAGACCCTTCACCAGCAGCTTTGTTGCCCTTCTCTGGAAATACTCCAGCACTTCAATATCCTTCCTGAATTGAGGGGCCCAGAACTGAACACAGCACTTGAGGTGTGGCCTCACCAGTGCCCAGTACAGGGGACGAATCCTTTCCCTACTCCTGCTGGCCACACTATTGCTGGCACAGGCCATGATGCCATTGGCCTTCTTGCCCACCTGGGCACACTCTGGCTCATGTTCAGCCACTGCTGACCAGCCCTCCCAGCTCCTTTCCCTGTAGGAAGCTTTCCAGACACTCTGTCCCCAGCCTGGAGCACTGCAATGGGTTGTTGTGGTCTCCAAGGGCAGCACCCGGTATTTGGCCTTGTTGCATCACACAACTGGCCTTGGCCCATCATCCAGCTTGTCCAGACAGTTGTGGGTCGCCGGTGAGTACAGCAGAGGCTGGTTAATCCACTGACAGGCATCCATGGTGAAAACCCAGCCATTTTTGTACAGAGGATGGTTTTAGAGGAGTGAACTTTAGAGGAGTGAACAGTACAGGGTCCCCTAAATATCCTGCAGCAGCCCGAAGCAGCAACAGAACATGAATAGGCAGCCAGCACCCCCCACAAACTGTGAGTTGTTTTCAAATTCTCCATGGATGTGTGATATGGTCCTACCAGACATAACATGCTGGTTTGAGCCTTCCTCCCATTTCCCAGCTCGGTTAAGGTCGAAAAATATTTGCAGAGTGTGGAGGTATATCAACACAAGTAATACTGATTATGAAAATAAATAAAGAAAAATAACAGTGTTTGTCCAGGAAGAGAGCAAACCATTTCTGTTTGGGATTTCTTTCATCCTTCTGCATGTGGCAGGGCTTACACCACCTCACAGAGGCACCTGCTCCTTGGGCAAACTGGTTGGACGGTGTGTTCCATCATCCCTGTACCATCAGATAACTTTAACCATCTTCCTCACCCCCACCACCTCTCATGCCTCTCATACTGTCCTATCCCCATGACAACTGTGTGGGCTTGAGTGACACCTGGATCAATCTCCTGCATTTTCCAGACCCATGTACTTCCCTGAAGGCACAGCACTGACAGTTAGGGCCTTCTGCATTGGGAGATCGTACAGCTGGAGCAGCCTGGAAGTCTCTACCTGTCACTTGGCAGCCATGACTATGGCTCCTTGTTCATACCTTGGGCCAAGGGGGAGAGCAGGAGAAAGATGGTTTTCCCCACGCTTGAGCTGTTACCAGGACAAATGTGCCGTTTCCCAGTGATGAGCATGGTATCCTTCCCCTTGTTCCTGTGACTGCTCTGTTTGCCCTTCTCCTGCCTCTTGAGCTTTCCCCAGGATGGTCCCCATTACCCTCTCCAAAGGTGCTCCAGCACTCGCAGCGGTACCCAGGACTTCTGACTGCCTCCGAGCTGCAAAATACTCCAGCCCTTGCAAAGTCCCACCTCACCCTGGAGAATGTCGCTGTGGGGACTGGCATAGCTTTTCTCATTAGCTGGGATGAGCTCTCACCCAGAGCCACAGGTGTGATATGGATTGATAAACTCCTGCTGTCCATCCGCAGCTTGCCTGGCTATGCTGAAAAGGTGCGTGTGTGTTCCTCTACATGTGCCTCCCTGTAGGCACAGGTCGGCTGCTGTTGCTCAACTCTTTGCCATTTACAGAAAACCCTCACATCCTCAGGTGGGGGCCCAAGGGCTGGAGCATGAAACACTGTTTTCCAAGAAAGTTCCTTGACAGCTGGGAATTACCATGCTGGGGGTGTTTTCTGGTGGGAGTTCAGTCCCATGTACTTTGTGTCAATAAAATAGAACAGGAAAGATTTTGCTATTTCTGTTTAAAGAGACCTACCACAGTCATCTAGTCCATCTGCCTGGCCAATTCAGGGCTGACCAAAAGTTCAAGCATGTTATTAAGGGTATTATCCAAATATCCCTTAAACTAACAGGCTGGGGGCATCAATCACCTCTCTACGAAGCCTGTTGCAGTGTCTGTCCAATCTCTCTGCAAAGAAATGCTTCCTGATGTCAAGTCTGGACCAACCCTGGCATAGCTTTGAATCATTCCCACATGTGCTGTCTCAGGATATCAGGGAGAAGAGCTCAGAACCTCCCTCACCACTTCCCCTCCTCAGGAATCTGTAGAGAGCAATCTTCAGCCCCCTTTCCCCAATGTCGACATGACCAAAGTCTTCAGCTGCTTCCCCACTCAACATTCCTCTTTTATCACCTTTGTTGCCATCCTTGGGACACATTCAAGGATTTTCCCATCCTTCTTGAATTGTCTTGAGTTGAAGGACGCAACAGATGCTGTGACCTTGTGTGTTGATGCCAGCCAGTAAAGACTTGCCCTGTTAACAGGGCATCCCAGCTTGCCGGTAAAACATGGATTTGCTCATGCTTGCAGGTAAATGTGCAGGAGTCAAGCTCTTTTGGGATTGCACTCCCCTATTTCTGTGGTAATCAAAACAACTTTCTGTGCAGCCAGCCTCCAGCACAGGCTTTGTCTGAACCAGCCTAATGCTGGGAGAGATGGGAAAAGCAAAGTTTGGAGTTATTTGGGATTTATCTCTGCCTGTTGCCTGTCTCAAATGTTAACGAAAGAGGTAATCATGCAAGGCAAAAAATAAATCAAGCCCTGGTGTATTCAGTAGGGCAGACTGAAAATTTTCCACTGGGTCTGCTTTTAGAGAGAATATTGGTCTTTTTCTGTCGGAGTTTTTTTCTCCCCTCTTCTGCAAAAACATTCAACACTCAAAGAAAATAAAAACTGTTGAAGCAACAGACCATTTTGAAGCCTGGGCATCCTAGCATCCCCCTCCAAGTCTCCTCCCTGAATTTCTGCCTGTGTTCCCTAGGAGGCTCAGCTGCTCTGCCTGGTGTCTCCTTCCCTGAGTCCAGGCTGCCCTGGGGATGATGTAACATTTTTTAACTTGTCCTGTGGCCTTTTTCCCTTCCAACCACCTCTGATATACCATAAGGAAAAGATTCTCCTCTCCCATGGATGGCCACTGCCCACCTGCAAGCAGGGCTCTGTGTGAGATGTTGTCTGCCACAAACTGTGCTGTTCCCTCTTTTATTTTATTTTCACCTGTAGGCATCAGTTTGTTCCTTGGTCTCAAAGAACAAGAAACAAGATCTGGTGAAGGAACACATGGCTCCATAGAGAGGAAGTCTCACTGGGAGAGGAGGAGGACACACATGCCATTAATCCAGCCCTCTGCAGCAGANATGCTGAAAAGGTGCGTGTGTGTTCCTCTACATGTGCCTCCCTGTAGGCACAGGTCGGCTGCTGTTGCTCAACTCTTTGCCATTTACAGAAAACCCTCACATCCTCAGGTGGGGGCCCAAGGGCTGGAGCATGAAACACTGTTTTCCAAGAAAGTTCCTTGACAGCTGGGAATTACCATGCTGGGGGTGTTTTCTGGTGGGAGTTCAGTCCCATGTACTTTGTGTCAATAAAATAGAACAGGAAAGATTTTGCTATTTCTGTTTAAAGAGACCTACCACAGTCATCTAGTCCATCTGCCTGGCCAATTCAGGGCTGACCAAAAGTTCAAGCATGTTATTAAGGGTATTATCCAAATATCCCTTAAACTAACAGGCTGGGGGCATCAATCACCTCTCTACGAAGCCTGTTGCAGTGTCTGTCCAATCTCTCTGCAAAGAAATGCTTCCTGATGTCAAGTCTGGACCAACCCTGGCATAGCTTTGAATCATTCCCACATGTGCTGTCTCAGGATATCAGGGAGAAGAGCTCAGAACCTCCCTCACCACTTCCCCTCCTCAGGAATCTGTAGAGAGCAATCTTCAGCCCCCTTTCCCCAATGTCGACATGACCAAAGTCTTCAGCTGCTTCCCCACTCAACATTCCTCTTTTATCACCTTTG
Organism: Pitta sordida; assembly: GCA_013390025.1. Taxonomy (NCBI): domain Eukaryota; kingdom Metazoa; phylum Chordata; class Aves; order Passeriformes; family Pittidae; genus Pitta; species Pitta sordida. Next base: position 85,449 of record WEKX01013168.1, read on the forward strand.
TTGCCATCCTTGGGACACATTCAAGGATTTTCCCATCCTTCTTGAATTGTCTTGAGTTGAAGGACGCAACAGATGCTGTGACCTTGTGTGTTGATGCCAGCCAGTAAAGACTTGCCCTGTTAACAGGGCATCCCAGCTTGCCGGTAAAACATGGATTTGCTCATGCTTGCAGGTAAATGTGCAGGAGTCAAGCTCTTTTGGGATTGCACTCCCCTATTTCTGTGGTAATCAAAACAACTTTCTGTGCAGCCAGCCTCCAGCACAGGCTTTGTCTGAACCAGCCTAATGCTGGGAGAGATGGGAAAAGCAAAGTTTGGAGTTATTTGGGATTTATCTCTGCCTGTTGCCTGTCTCAAATGTTAACGAAAGAGGTAATCATGCAAGGCAAAAAATAAATCAAGCCCTGGTGTATTCAGTAGGGCAGACTGAAAATTTTCCACTGGGTCTGCTTTTAGAGAGAATATTGGTCTTTTTCTGTCGGAGTTTTTTTCTCCCCTCTTCTGCAAAAACATTCAACACTCAAAGAAAATAAAAACTGTTGAAGCAACAGACCATTTTGAAGCCTGGGCATCCTAGCATCCCCCTCCAAGTCTCCTCCCTGAATTTCTGCCTGTGTTCCCTAGGAGGCTCAGCTGCTCTGCCTGGTGTCTCCTTCCCTGAGTCCAGGCTGCCCTGGGGATGATGTAACATTTTTTAACTTGTCCTGTGGCCTTTTTCCCTTCCAACCACCTCTGATATACCATAAGGAAAAGATTCTCCTCTCCCATGGATGGCCACTGCCCACCTGCAAGCAGGGCTCTGTGTGAGATGTTGTCTGCCACAAACTGTGCTGTTCCCTCTTTTATTTTATTTTCACCTGTAGGCATCAGTTTGTTCCTTGGTCTCAAAGAACAAGAAACAAGATCTGGTGAAGGAACACATGGCTCCATAGAGAGGAAGTCTCACTGGGAGAGGAGGAGGACACACATGCCATTAATCCAGCCCTCTGCAGCAGAACTCATCGCTGTAAACTAGACCTCAAGGTGCCACTGGTGCAGTAGGTAAACCCGAGATCAAAACTTCTCTTTCTTTCCTTTCTGCTTTGTTCTCATCATGTGTTTTTAACACCTCTCCTCTTCATTTCTTTCTTCCTTCCTGTGAGCCGTGTTCATGGAGGATGACCAACTGAGAGTTAACCCTTCTGCTTGGCAACAGCAGAAGCTTTGAAAATGCAAACCTGTCTTGGTGTCACAGTAGAGGGTTACTGCTCCATGAACTGTCAGAGCATGGGGACAAGAGGTGGGAAGATGTGAGAGGTCTTCCCTGTGTGACTCCATTCCTGGGACAGAATCATCTCACATGATATTCTTCCCTGCTTTATCTAATTTCTCTCCTGAGTGGCTCAAATGCTGAGATACCTGCTCCTTCCCCAAGGGAACTGGGCTCACCTGGGATAAAAGGTGACACCATGTCCTCTCCTGCTGCCTAATCCCTATTCTTGTTCTTTGGTGAAGCATCAACAGGGATCCTGGGGACTGGACTTTAACACCATCTCCTCTACCCCAGCATGTCACGTGGTAGAATTCTGCTCAGCTTTCAGCTTGCCCCAGGAGCACTTTGTAACTCAAAGCACTGACAGCGGTTCCTTGGGCTCTACTGAAGCAGAGCGAGACATCTAGAGGTCCAGCTCATCACGCTCTCGCCCCAGGGGAGTATCAGCTTGTCCAAAACACACCAAGACATATTTGCCCAAGCAGTTCTTTAATTTTTGTCTGTCAGACTGCCCAAAGTGGAGATTCTCTTGCTCCTAGGTCACTGTGGCTCATCTCTGCGCTTAGCTCTCCTTCCTGTTAGGGAGATGATAGCTCTCCCCTCCATCCAAATCTTATCCTGTTTCTTCTTGTCAAGATCACTGTAGGGAAATGGAAGACAGAGAGAGGAGCCAGGTTTATGTCCTCCACCAACTCCCTGGAATGTCATTGCCCTGGCTGGATGCAAATCTCCAGCCAAGGCCATGCCAGTGTTGGCAGCCCATCATTCCCATAGCATCAGCACACACAGCCCACGGGCCAAGGGGAAACACCACCTGGGACTTTGCAGGTTGGTTTTTTCACCCTGGAGAGACCAGTGAGAGAAGAATCTGGGGCTGCTTTGTTTATTTACATTAGATACCTAAGTCCCCAACAAGAGGACCAATAAGAACCACGGTGATGGATCTCAGCGCAGACATTAATGCCCTGATGCCAGGAAAAAATCTCCCCATAAAACTTCCCCTGAGCATTTAGTGCGAGAAGTCAAAGTGCACTTCTGTTCTCTGCTACCCAAGTGAACAGTACAACATTATTGCATGGGGTGTTTCTCATTGCCAAAAAAAAAAGAAAAAGGAAAAGACATACAAGAGCCCTCACTTTCACATTAGCACCTATATAGATTCCTATACTGGGGGGACCAGAGCACTCAAGTACTCAAGGGAAGAAACTTTGAATCTATGAGCATAAAAGTCTGTCCCCTGCACTTCTCCTTCTATATCTCTTTCACCTAAAGACAGGACAAGCTGATCCTCAGGCAGAACTCATCACAGGGATGAAAAGATGCTTTTGAGAATCAGTCAGCAGTATCTAGGTTAATGGGAGCCTCCTGCATCAAAGTAGCCACCAGCAGTGAGATGCAAGGTTTGGAAGATTCAGAGCAAAGCAGAAGAAAAATGAAGAGGAGGAAAACAGATCTTCTGTGGAGAGGTTTTTTTTTCTTTATTTTCAGATATCTTTTTATTTTGCTTTAATTTGAATAAACTTGTTTTTCTTTTTCTTTTGACTCCAGTTTGCCCCTTTAAAATGGATGAAGTCTATCACAAGAGTTTGATAAAAGAGTGCTATCACAATGCCTGCTGCTGCTCTTGTTCATCTGATGAATAAATTATAAGTGCATTACAATGCTATTTCGGCTGTGATTCCAGGGCCTGAGGAATCTGACTGCTCTGACCTTATGCCTGTCAGACAGTGGTTTGTATTTCCAAAGAGTTCAGGTAACCAGCTGTTCAGGTCATCTTACACCTCCCATTCTGGGCTCAGTGTGCAGAAATATCTGAACCTGTTCAACCTGCCAGCTATAGAGAGTCCTCCAGTTGCACACAGAGGTGGTGGTACGTGATCTGGTCTTTAGGGGTTCATGAGCTCATAGAATCAGAGAATCAGAAAAAATGCTGAGTCTGAAGGGACCCATCAGGATCCTGCTGAAGCCTGAAGGGACCATTGCCACCCTCCCAAGCAGCAATCTGGGGATGGGGCATACTGCTTTGTTGATGAGGCTGTAACTGGGATATTATTTATATTGTTCCCCAGCAATAGTTTCTGTGTTGGGAACTGGCATTTTGGATTACTCTTGTGGTACAGGACATGACAACCCTCTCTCAAACATTACAGTCTGGCTGAGATAGCGTGACTGTCAGCATCTCTGGGATAAGGCCTGTGAGTGTGCTCTGGGAAAGGCATCAGCCTAGGCCAACATTCCTAGTGTTTTGCCTTCACCTCTGCTGCCAGGTCAACTCTGAAGGACTGCAAGTCCCTCCAGAGTGGATCACCATCAGGCAGGCACCCCATTCCTGAGGATGAGCCATCTGGGTTAGGCAGGTACTGGGCTGGAGCCCGTGGAGCAGCTGCGTGGTGCACTCCTGAGTGTGTTCAGCAGACCCTGCTTTTGCCTTCAGAGTAGACAGCTCCTCATATTTGGCCAGAAGCCATGGTGAGAAGGAACAGTGTTTTTCAGAAGGTGAATGAGGAGGAGGAGGAAGCCTTTGTGGATCTCACATTATTCCTGATTTGGGAATCACAGCATGATTGGTGCTGAATGGGTCATTATCAGACACGATCAGCTGAACCTACAAGTGCTCTCATTTGCTGCCATACCTCGGGTGGCCTCTGTGGGCAAATCTCCAGCAGCAACGCCAATAGTAACTCCATTGAAATGCAGTGCCAGCTAGGCTGAGCTGAAGACACACAGTTCAAGTCCTAACTGGCACCTGGAAAACTGAACACAAAGAATAATTTTCATTAGAAAACAGGGAGGGCCAAGTGAGTCGAGCTGGACCTTGCTTTGTTGAGTCTGAATTTGGCCTTTTCTTGACCCTTCTCAACAAATACAGACAGATCCAGAACAGAAATCAAATTGCAGCATAAGAACCAAGCCTGCACAGAAAACAGGCTTGGGTGGCTGAGTGGCAGAGAGAATGCCATGGGCGCCAGAGAGGAGTCAGGGCAGATCGGTGCTCCCTCAGCATCTCCATCTCCAGCTTCCTAACAATGAGATATTCCTCTGCAAAACTGTTTGTAGGCCTTCTGTGGCCTCCCACAATGTCTCCCTCCCCTGTGTGCACAGGTAGGCTGTGAGCTCTGGAAACCACACTGTGGTGGGTGTAAAGCAGAATTGGGAAGGGAAAGATCCTTGCAGCAGCCCTGTAGACTGCTCTGTGCACTCATGTGTGGAGAAGAGGCTGAACTTTCCTGCAGGAACCTGAGTCACGGTAAGGGTAATTAATGCAAATTTCCCAGATGGCTGAACAAGTCTGAAGAAGCTTTGCTGCCTGGCCCAAACATGCTGAATGGTGCTGTCATCTCCACCCTAGGGCTTGCTGATCCATGGAAATTTGGAAAGAGCTTCTATGGGGAAAAATGAAATGGAAATCCACCGCTATGAGTTCACAGAGCCAGAATCCAGCATTGTCCATGGGGGAGAAGGGACCCATAAAATGTGATTATCTGTCTCTTGGTTTCACCAGAGCCCCTACACCCATGTCCCCTCTGGCCACCCCCTGTTTTTTCCCCCTGCTCCAACAGCACCCTGCTGCAGACCTTGGGGCAGCCCCACTTATGTTTCTGGCTTTGTGACTGGGGCTGGGGTGCTCAGCCCTGCAAGAGGGTCCTTGGGGCACCCATGGACAGGGCAGAGCATAGCTGTGCCTGTAGGTGCTGTGCTTCAATACTTTGCTGTGTCAACATCTCAATCCCCATCTACAGCTGCCCGCAGGGCAGGTAAATCTCCTCCAGATTTGTTTGCTGCTGTGAGAGTTCCATTAATTACCCTCATGCTTCTCCATCTTGCAGGAAACCCACTAGCCACAGTAACCTGAAGCTCTTAAGGCATGGTAGGTTTGGCGCATCCCACTTCCTTGTCCCATCTAGGATATCTCAGCATCTTCTGCCTGACCTGTATGATGGGTCATTCCTCTTTTCCAATCTTCAGCTGTCAATTCAAGGGCTGGCAACATGCAGAAGGAGCCAACAGCCAGTTTTGCATCTGGATTCACACCAGGGGCAGTTCCCTTTGCGGGAGCATCCCCATTTTACAGGTGGAGAATGCTCTGGTGCTGCCCCAAACGATATGCTGTGGATTTTATCTCAGATGGGCTTGCTTTTCTTTTATGTGGACATCCCAAGGGTCTAGAAGAGTTAGGAGTGGGATTTTAATACAATCCAAGCCTTTGAATCTGGACCCTCATTCACACAGTCCTTTAAATGAAAATGCTTTGCTTCTTGTCTTTGAGTGATACATTCACTGATGCTGCAGGAGAGAGGTTCAGCAGTCTGGTCCTGTGGGTCTGCACTCCTCTTACCTCCAAGATAGGCAAAGGCTCTTTCCTCACTCTGGCCCTGGGGAAGTTAACCCCCTCCTCCCAATACACTTGCCACCTGTCAAGAAGAACCAAAAGGACCAAGTTTTATCTAGTGTATTTCTCTCTTCATGCTTCTCCTTTGGTATGAAAGTGGCATGGGTGGGGCAAAGCAGAAAAGTGCTGTGGAATGAAGGCCTGAAAGCATCTCCCTCCATAGGGAAAATATATGGAGCAGGTACTGCAAAATAGGAACCAGAGGAAGCACCGAGCACTTCACAAGGAGCAAATCCTCTTTGCAAAGAAGAAGCCAAAATACCATGAAGGCCATACAACTTGAAAAAAACCTTGCTCTTATCTCAGCATCCATTTTTAATTGTTTTTTTCTTTAAGTGCAGCGCTGGTGAGCATTGCCAGGACACTCAGATCCTTTAGTAGGCAGCAGAACATGTGCTCAGCTTCAGACATGCAGAGTGAGACATATTTTTGTATACCTGAATGCTTACAAGCAAAAGAAATTTGGAGGGTTTACAAACAGTGTGCCTAACTTGTCCTCTAACAGTCTGAATCGGTTTCTTCTGGAGCCACTTCCAAGCTTGACTTGGTCATAAGGCATTTTTCTGTGAGTTTTTTAAATATATGTGAAGACATTGTCCCACTGACTCTACTACCCTTCCCTTCTTTTTGCTTACAGTCACCCACATAATCCCTTTTACATATATATTAAATACATGTACATATATGCTTCTTTCACATCTATTTGCTGTGTAAAAATCTGCAAAAGCTGTCAAAAGATCTGATGGAGTAAAATAAAAATAACCTGCTGTTCCTCTTTGTATTCTGATGATTAATAAACAATAAAAAGCATTTGAGTAGTATCTTATCTGTTGCTCTTGGAAAACAGGAGTCTGTGAGGCTCCCGGCTGTTTTCATCCTTGCAGGTATTTCCAAAAGCTTGGCAAAGCAGGAGAAAACAAAAGGCTTCTCATTTACTGAAACATGAAATCATAGAATGGTTTGGGTCAGAGAGGGACCTTTAAAGGTCAGCTAGTCCCACCTTGCTGAAATGAGCAGGGCCATCTTCAACTAGAGCTGGTTTCTCCAGTCTGGTTCAGAATGTTTCCAGAGATGGGGCTTCCACCACCTCTGTAATAGGTTGCCTTGGTTTAACCCCTGCCAGAAACCCAGCCACACACAGGGGGATCAGGGCGACAATTGGGTTGAGATAAAGATAATTTTACAGAGAAAGCAAAAACCAGGAAAGGAAGCAAAGGAAAAGCAAAGGAAAAACAGGAGTCAATTCACTGCTTGCCATAGGCAGGCCGGAATTCAGACATCTCCAGGAATACAGGGCCCCATCACATGTAATTGTGACTCAGGGAGACAAACACTATCACTCCAAACGTCCCCTCACCTCGCTCTTGTCCTCACTTTATATCCTGAGCATGACGTCATATGGTCTGGAATATCCCTTTGGTCAGTTGGGGCCAGTTGTCCTCCCTGTCTCCTCAAAACGTCCCATGAACTCCAGCCTCCCCACCAGCGTGGCAGTATGAAAAGCAGAAAAGGCCTTGCCTTTGTGCAAGTGCTGCTCAGCAGTAAGAAAAGTGTCCCTGTATTATTATCACTGTGTTCAGTACAAAAGCAAAATGCAGCCCCACACCTGTGAAGAAAGTTAACTCTACTGCAGCCAAAACCAGCACAAAGGTCCATGTCTTTCTTATACCAGAGGCCCCACAGCTGGATGCAGTGCTCCAGCTCGGTCTTCCCAGAGTGGCCAGAATCCTCTCCCTCAACCTGCTGCCCACATTGCTCTGGATCCAGATCAGGACATGTTTGGATTTCTGGGCTGGGGGTGCAGTGTCCTGTCCAGCCTCTCATCACCAGCACACACAAGTACTTCTCAGCAGGGCTGCTCTCCATCTGTGCATCCCCTGGCCTGGATTGGTATCGGGAGTTGCTCCTAACCATGGGGCAGCACCTTGCACATCGTCTTGTTGAACCTCATGAGATTCCCACAGGCCCAGATCTCAAGCTTGTCCAGGTCCCTCTGGATAGGATCCCATTCCTCTTTCTTGGTCATCAGGTTGACAATGAGGCCATCAGCATTTTATTGACATAGGAAGTGGCTCCAGAGTGAGACCCGAGACTTTGAGGCTTGCTGACAGCACTGGCACTGCTCCACAAGAGATACTTTGCACACAGAGAAAGGGATGACACTGCTTTGCTGAGCCCTGGGTGAGGAGATGGTGTACAGCCACAAATGAAAAGAATACGAATATGTGACAGAGGCTTTGAAGATCTGAAGGCTGTTTTGGATGCAGTGGACTTGCCTTTTATAGACATAGACATAAGAACAGCCCAAAAGATTGAAAGGTGCCACCAGCTGTTGGGATGACATGGAATTCTGCTCCTGCCAGTGCTTTCATCATACAGCTCTCAGGGCATCTTGGTCGTGAAGATATTGCACACATCTGAGCCTGACCCTGCAGCTAGGGCTGGGTTGTTCCTCCTTGAGGTATGTATTATTTGCTTCATATATTTTCCCTTTTGACCTCGTCACGGGAACGAAAGAGGAGATTTGGAAATTCTCACTGCCAGGCCATGGTTTCTCTCTGCCCTTGCCTTATCTCATGGCCTGCAGGCTTGGTTTCTTGGTTTGAGAGCCAGCAGCTGGTACTTTATCAAGGCGCTGCACTAAGTGGCTCCCCTGACATTGCCTTATCTCTAGGGACCTGCCTGCACAGGTCCTGCTGGGCCTTACCTCCTTTTCTCATCTGCTGGCTGCCATATGTCCTCCCTCCCGAACCTCGTTCCTCCAGGAATTCCTCCAGCACAGCAGTGAGATCTTGGGGTAGATGCACGCAAGTAGATAATGAATTTATCATGATCAACACTGCATTTAAGTGCTGGGTATTTCTGCATCCTGGAATTTTGAAATGGCACTTCTCTTCATAGAAGTCCACCCTTGAAAGAGTGTAAGGACAAGTGATACTTCTGCAGAATATTTCCTCAACCTCTAACATTTTTTTTTGTGATTCAGACTCCCTGAGTCAGATGTGTTCTTGTATTTAATAGTCTTCAGTACATTTTTTCCCCATTAATTTGTGTTGTTATTTTTGAAGCTGGATATATTTTAAGCATTTGCAACATCCTGTGCCAAACGACTGCCCAATCTAATGACCTGTTTAGGTGCAGAATAATTTCCTTTGGTTTGTTTTGATCCTGCCACCTGATAGTTTTTTTGATGCCACAGTGGAAAAAAATGATGAGTGGTCTTTCTCTATCCAATCACACTCTGCCCCTTGTAACTTTGTAGTCTCTGCTGCAACCTTTCCATGATGTCTTTTGGGAACAGGAGATTCCTTGTCTGCACAGGTGTTCCTCCTATGGACACAGAGAGCTTATAGTGTTAAAATCACCTGAAGATTTTTTCCCTTTTGTCTCCATCCCTTTCACAAGAAGCACCTCAAACCTTTACTGATTGTTTTAAGACAAATCAAAAGGAAATGTCCCAAAGTGAGATGTCCACCATCTCCCAGGTGACTTAAAATTGGCCTGTGCCCATACTTTCTACCCTGGGCAGTGCTGCTGTTCTCAGCCAGACTGCAAGTCCTGCTTTCTGGGGGATCACTGTCGTTGTTTTCTCCCACACTAGCCACACCAGAGGCAAAGGAAACCCCAAATGACAGCAGAGTCATTAATCTGCAGCATAAAACTAAAATGCAGGAACCAGCCTCTTTCAGAACAGAGGTTCATCTCCCAGGGGGCAAGGAAGCCTTTTGCTCATACCTGCTGGGTAACCCACAGCAGGCCAGGATGGGGTATCCAAGCAAGAGCATTCATCTGGAAGGCATGCCTGTCATCCCTGGGTCTGAGTTTTTAGGATTTTTTGATCCACATGAATGTGGCACAAACACCTCAGCCCTCTGTCCAGCTTTCAGTGCCTTCAGGAAGCATCTGGCCTCACGCCGTGTTCCCCTGAGTCACCTTGGAGCATGTCACTCTCAGGTGTCTAAGCAAGGACAGGTAACTCCTGCTCTTGACCTGAAGTCAAACCAGCTTAAAGAGCAAAAAACCAGATTTTCCCAGAGTCCCCCAAACCAGTGCCCAGTGTTTGTTTTGGTGGAAGGACCCTCACATAGACATCAAAGGGGTCTTCCCTAATGGGAAAGATACCTCTGACCTCAGCAGATGACAGCTCTGGCTTACAGAGCAGCCTTTCAGGGGCCAGGAAAGAGGGGTTCATCCCAACCTAAAGTCAAAGTGCTTCTGTCTGTCCTTCCAGTCCCAAAGCACTCCATCGGATGAGGCCAGATGCAAAAGGAGGGTCAGGGGAACAGCTTCCATAGCCAAAGGGTAAGCCTTTTGCAAGGTGTTCCTGGAGCATGGGAGCTTTGAAGTGGGTTTTTGGTTGGACCCTCTTGTGTGAAGTCTTGAATGGCTACTACTGCAGTTCAGAGTGTTTCACTACCTTCCTCCCAGTGAAGGAAGACTTTGGTCTTTCTCCTTCTCTCAGATGAGCTGCCAAATTCCACAAAATGTCTCTGACACACCCATATCTGGAGGGGAAGCATCCTCTGTGGGTTGAAAATCACAAAATAGTATGTGACAGAGATACAGGCAACATTATTGTTTAATCTCTGTCTCCATGGGAAGCAAAAAGCAAAATGGAGAACTGTGAGGGAATTTCCTGAATGCACATGTCAGCTGTGACTCACTTGTACTGAACTGCAGCAAAACACTCCACTGCCTTGCCTCAGTTTCCCCATCAGGTGAATGAGGATGTAACATACCTGTCTCGAAGAGTCATTGGAATGGAGGGGTTGGACCAAAGAATAAAAAGTGCCAGAGCTGTTAAATCTGAGTCAGGTGTGCTTGAAGATTTCAATTAACCAAGTCATTGTCATCATCACCACCACCATCTCTGCAGACATTTGCTCAGCACCACACAGGTTGGGTTTGGATGAAAGGGAGTGAGGGCATTCATATTGCCAGCTGGTTTGGCACTCAGAGGTTTAAGCCATAAATAAATAAAACCCACATTTACCTGTTCCTGGCTCTCTCCACTCCCACTTGTCTCAGGAGATGCCTTGGAGACTGATTTTTTTTTGTTGTTGTTGTAGTTGGGAAACAACAGTGTTCTACTGCAGGGAGGTTGCCGAGGGCCGCTTTGGTGGGACAGGCAAGGCAAACCACCCATCACTGATAAACTGTGATATGACTGCAAGAAGAAAAGGGTCAGCAGAGCTTTTCTTTTCCTTCCGTGTCTCTGATTTTTGGAGACTGCAGGTTGTTTTTTGCTATCAGAAAAAAAAAAAAAAGAAAAAAAAAGAAAAGGACTTCTCCTCCTTGTTGCTACGTGTAAAGCCAACATGGCAACAGACTGGAAATCAGATAAATTTGCTCTCTTGCCTGTTGCAGAAAGCAAACAAAAGTGACCTGAAAATAAAAACAAGGTACACAAAACTATCTAGGCAAAACACAGACCAATGATTTAAAAGGAGGCAAACCACCGCTGGCGTATCAATTTCGCATTAGTTCTCTTAGCCTAATTCAGGTCACTGCAGTTTTAAGATAAAGCTGCCAGAGCCAGCCAGACTTTGGACAATCAAAATCAGTCCCTCTCTCTCTGCCCCTGATCTATATGGATGGATTGATTTAGCTCTCTTTCCCCCCCTCCCCACCCCTTCTTCTTTTTGAGTGAGAAGAAGTGTCTAACACACCCTCCTGGCATATGACCCACTGAGGAGGGCTATGATTGGTTGTATCATCGTGTGACACTCAGCTTTGCGCTTGTACAGCGCTGGGGCTGCTGCTGCTGCTCATGGGGAGATGCAATGTGCCTGCCTTATCCCAATGCAGATGGGTGAGACTTAATGAACCAGGTCAGACTTAAACCATCATCCATCCAAGAAACAAGTGATGATTGAAACTCATTTTAAACAATGCAGCACTCTCTGGGTGGTCCCTGAATATCAGTAGGGACCTGGGGATCCCTCTTACCCCATCCCACAGGCAAAGAACTGGTGCTGTCCTGTCGTAACCAGGATCTGGGCTCCAGCTCTCCTGAGACCCTATTCCTTCAGTGGCTGCCAGGAATATGCTGGGCGCTTGTCCCAGTGTGGAGCAGCAGTCTGTGTGATCACAAGCGATCTCCATTTACATGGAGTGAAGAGATGGGATGTGGTTTTTTCCCTGAGGTGGATGGTCATGAACCTTCCAGAGCTTGGTGTTAAATGTGTAGAACACAACATCAGGTATTTGGGTGACTGGGCCATCTAAGTGACGGTAGCCAGGGTCTCTGTTGTGGCTCATGCAGTGTGATGTAGATGTTTTCAAGGAAGCATGCATGCTATTTTGTGGAGTTTTGTCATTTACAAGATGCCATTGTTGAATTCTGATGGCAGTGCCTGGGTAGTTGGTGTTGGTGTGGTATTATCTTGGGGTACATTGATGCCAGCTTGTCATTTCTCTGTGCCTTTTAGGAAAGCTGGAGCTCTGGAATGTCATGCTGAGAAGATGCTGGTGCACAGAATTTGGAGATGCTCACCCCTGTTGAGAACTCTCCCAGGAATGGCTCCAGCTGAGCTGTGAAGCCCCAGATTCCTGGGGACAATGTCAAGGGAAGGATTCCTCTGATTCCCCGGGGGGGTTCTGGGCAGAAATGACAAAGCACAGCAAGAAGCAGGAACTCACCAGTGGCTCTTTTGGGCCACGTGGCATAGAAGGAGATGCATGATGCCTGCAAGGGAAGAGACATGGTATGGAATGCACTAATTTTTAAAAAATATTAATATTACTACTATTAGTGTTGTAGGATTGGTTGTAATTAATGACTCACTATGGGCTGAAATATTTTATTAAATATGTAACCTGTTCTGGGAAAGACTACAGTGTTTGTGTATGTTCAAACATGCACGTGTGTCTCTGTGTGTATATGTGCTCCATCCTGCAGGCTGCGGGATGAAGCCTTTCATCAGGAAGTAGGGGGATGCTGGGCAGTGGGAGGCGTGGCAGGAGGCTGGGTTGGCTCTGGGCATAGCCCTGTCATCCAGTCCCCTCAGGACAGACCCTGAACCTGCTCTTCCACCCCAGTTAGGCATTACATGCTATCCCAAGGGTGACAGGTGTGAACAGGGAGGGATTTGCACAATGGACACCCCAGTGACCCACCCTGGGCCTGCCCCTCACTGAGTCCCTTCCCCTATGGGACTGTGGTGACAGGGATGACCAAACTGGTTTGCCCGGCCTCCCTAAAAATCCTGCACAGGGCTGTAATTACCCTCACCTTTACACAGAAGGGAGCCCAGCACTACAGGTATGGCACGGCACCCACAGGTGTCTGGCGCTCAGCCCCGTCCTGGGAGCAGAGCGGCACAGAGCAGATGGAATGTGACAAACACGGAATTGGGGAGAGGAGTGGAGCTGACCATGGCAGCCATGGCACTGTTGGGAAAGGGGGAGGAACAGGACGTCCTCCAGCCAAGAACATAAGGAGGATAAACTCTTCCCGAGTTCAGAGCTGATGCTGTAATTTGTACTCGGTGGAGTTGCTGAGGCTGTGCACAAGAATTACTTGCAAAAGCTGATGGTAGTTAAACATTCACACTAACGGGAAGTCAGTTTTGGAGGTGATCTTGGGTTGCAAAGCTGTGTGAGGAAGTGTGTTCACAGACAGTTGGATGAAGGGGGTGCGTCTCCCAACTCAAGGAGCAGGGTTAAGCCAGTGGGATCTGGGCACTGAGATGGAAGAAAAATTTGGAGGTTACAGTATGCAACAGTTCTCTCCTGGGATGCTTTGGAGAGGGCTGGGGAAGTTTCTGCTGGTGGCTGGGATCAAGTGAGGCTGTGATGCAGCAGCCAGGCAGGAGTTGCCATGAGCAATAAGAGGGGCCATAAGCCTCATGTCATACTCAGAGCCACCACCTGGATCCCTGCCACAAGATGGTCCCCAAATACAACAACAGGTCACCTCACCGCTCCAGACACTTTCCTGGGAAAGCAGGAGCCAAATGTCCACCTGCAGGATACCTGGTCTATTTCGCATCAGGTTGAGATCCCACTTCCGGCAGACTTTCCTGGATGGAAATCATTAAATACCAGGGACGTGAGGCTTGAAGGGCTCTTGGCAATGATGCTGGTGACTGCCCCAGTTGCGACAGCAGGTCAGGTGACATGCTGGCTGATGCCAGCCTTTTTTGGGAACAGGAAAAATGCTGGGCTTGACCCTGTGATTTCCCAGGCCAAGATGCTGTACAGAGCATTTATGTAGAAATGAGCTCTCCAGGGTAAAAGCTGGGCAGGACATGGCATTACTCTGCTTTCCCTGGCAGAACAGTGAGAGCCTGCCCCACTCCATGGCAAGTCCAATGCAGCAGAGAAGTGAAGGTCAGAGATAGTATCAGTTGCAAACATCCCCGTTTGTTCCCCACCCCACCTCTCCAACACCTAGCCTGTTTGTTTTTTTCCCCAAACCTGCTTATTTTTTCCCAAAAGCTGATGAGCAGTGGGATGATCTGGCTTAGGGGTCCTGTACTGGGAACAGTTCTCAGACTCTTCACTGAGGAGTTCTCTCTATGGGCCTATGAGTCCTATGGGGAGCGACTGCAGGAACTGTGATTGTTCATCCGGGAGAAGAGGAGGCTCAGATGAGCTCAGAGAGTGTTGGTGAATGATGCCACATCCAGCTGGCAGCCAGTCACTAGTGGAGTCCCACAGGGATCAGTGTTAGGCCCGGCACTGTTCAACAACTTTATCGATACAGACGAGGGAATTGAGTGCACCATCAGCAAGTTTGTAGACGATACAAAAGTGGGGGCAAATGTTGAACTGCCAGAGGGTAGAAGGGCCCTTCAGAGGGACCTTGACAGACTAGAGAAATGGGCAGATTCTAATGGTATGAGATTTAACAAGACTAAGTGCCGAATTCTTCACTTTGGACATAACACCTCCATGCATCGCTATCGGCTGGGGGATGAGTGGATGGAGAGTGGTGAAATGGAGAGGGATTTAGGAGTAATCATTGATAGGAAACTCAATATGAGTCAACAGTGTACCCAGGTAGCTAAGAAGGCCAAAGGTATCCTGGCCTGTATCAGGAACAGTGTGGTCAGTTGGACTAGGGAAGTTATTCTTCCCCTGTACTTAACGCTGGTCAGACCACATCTTGAGTACTGTGTCCAGTTCTGGGCTCCCCAGTTTAAGAAGGATGTTGAACTCCTTGAGAGGGTCCAGAGAAGGGCGACAAGGATGGCAAAAGGACTGGAGAACAAGCCATATGGGGAGTGACTGTGGGAGCTCCAGGGGTTGCTCAGCCTGGAGAAGAGGAGGCTCAGAGGTTACGTCATTGCTGTTTATAACTACCTGAGAGGAGGTTGCAGTCGGGTGGGTGTGAACCTCTTCTCTCAGGCTGACGACACCAGAACAAGAAGACATGGCCTTAAGCTGTGCCAGAGGAGGTTTAGACTGGATATTAGGAAGAGTTTTTCACAGACAGAGTGATGCCTCATTGGAATGGTCTGCCCAGGGAGGTGGTGGAGTCGCCATCCCTGGAGGTGTTTAAGAAAAGATTGGATGAGGAACTCATTGACATGGTCTAGACAATGGGAGGCTCGGATGGATGGAGTGTGGTGCCCACGGCTCCAGGGCTATGGGTTTGATCCCGAGGTGGGCATTCACTTGGGAGTTGGACTAGATGATCCTTGTGGGTACCTTCCAACTTGGAATAACCTGTGAACCGTCCTTACTGTGCAGGAAAAAAGCTCAATTGTGCATGGACAGGATTCAGAGAGAATTTGGACCCAGTGTGAAGATGACACACTCCAGGGATGCTATCTCAGGGGAGAGTCGCTCTAAACAAGGATGGTCCTACCGGAGTCACAACATCCCCGTTTCACAGTCGGGTATGGAGAAGTGAGTTAAACAACCCGATGGGACCTGGGGGTCGGCGTTCCCCTGTAAAGGCACTCCGTGCCACACACGCCGACATCTTCCTCCCACTCCGGAAATCCGCCCGCGGAGCGCTGAGGGCTCCCGCTGCCCGTTCCCTGCCGGCTCACGCTCCCGGCAGGTCCTGTCCACCCCAATCACCACGTGCCACAGCGCGGCTCCCCGCTGAAGGCAGAGCCCCGCCGCGCTGCCCCGACAGCCGCAGTTTTGGGGGGAAAGGCGGCGATTTGGGGGACCCCGCGCCGCCGCCATCGCTGCGGAAGCGGAACGAGCAGACGCGCTCCCGGGGGCGGGGCTTGGAGGCGGGGCTTGAGAGGCGCGACCAATGGGAGCCTC
>WEKX01013168.1:102066-142141 GCA_013390025.1 Pitta sordida
GGCGGCGCGGCGCGGGGAGGGAAGCGGTCCGCCCCGGCGGCAGCGCTCCCGCAGCCGGCCAAGCTGAGCAGAGCCGAGCTCTACAAGGCGCCGACCAGCGAGGAGCTGAGCCAGCTGAAGGAGACGGAGGATCTGTTCCACTCCAGCCTGCTCCGCCTGCAGGTCAGCCGGGGGTTCTGGGCGGGGGGAAGAGCGGGACCCCGAGCGCGGAGCTCCCCGGGAGCCCCTGAGCCCTCCTGGCCTGGCCGCCCTCTGCAGCAGCTGGGCACAGGACAGGCGCTTTACCACTGTGGTTCGTGACAGCATCCCAGGCTCTGCGCTTCTTTTGCACCGTTCAGATCGGACCCCTGCTCTGACTGATACAGGTGCAGTGCGGGGAGAGCGGGGCCATTGCATCCCCCGCTGTGGTGATTTGTTTCTTACCGGGGTGAGGAGGTAACGTGCTGTACCCGGCTGCTGTTTTTAACCAGCTTCAAGATGGGACAGGATTGAGTTTTTTATATCCTAAGAAAGCAGGGTGTCTCTGTCTGAAGGTGATCAACTGTTGGCTTGATCACAGAATCAGGGAAGAGATTGGGTTGAAGCAGCATTAGAGATCATCTCATTTCAGCCCCCTTTGTCACTAGACCAAGTTTCTCAGAGCCCTGTCCAACCCAGCCTTGAACACTTCCAGGGATGAGCCATCCGTAGCTTCTCTGGGAAACTTGCATCAGTGCCTCACCATGCTCACAGGGAAGAATTGTTTCCTAGTTTTTAATCTAAACCTCCTCTCTTTCAATTTAAAACCGTTGCTCCTTCTCCTATCACTACATGCTCTTTTGAAAGGTTTTGAACAATCTGAGTGCTCTCAGACTTTCCTAATTGGAGAGGTGGTCCATCTGACTGATCATCTTGGTGGCCTCCTCCGGTTGATATCCTTCCTATGTTGGGAGTTGCAGGGCTGGATGCAGAGCTCAGGTGGGTCTTACCACAGCAGAGGGGCAGAATCCTCTCCCACACCTGCTGCCCACACTGCCCTGGCTGCAGCCCAAGACATGTTTGTTTTCCTGGGCTGTGAGTGCACATGGCTGGGTCATGTCCAGCCTCTCATCCACCGCACCCTCAAGTCCTTCTCAGCAGAGCTGCTCTACATCTGTTCATCCCCCAGCCTGGATTGATACCAGGGCAGGGAGTGGGGACTTGTTCCTAATCCAAGTGCAGCACCTTGCATGTGGCCTTGAATCTAGTGACATACCTGTGGGCCAACTTTTTGAGCTTGTCTAGGTCCCTCAGGTTGGCATTCCATCCCTCAGGTTGTTCTAACATTGGTAATTTTTATGAGGGACAGCTTTGATCTCCTGGCTAGTTGCTGGTGTTGGTGTTAGGGTCTCTAGGGCCTGGTTTGTGATGAGAACCTGTGTGGTGGTTTGCAGCAGCTGATTCTCTTGTCGTAAAAAATGCCTTCCCTAGAGTTATGCCTGTGTGAAGTACATCATGTTTCTTTGCCTGGACCCTGGTGGGATGATTGCAGTCCAGCACTTCGAAGGAGGCAGGAGATGACCAAACTGGCAGCTCCAGGCAGAGTTTGTGGAAAGGGCTGGGTGTGTTCCCCAGCTCACCTGCTGCCCTCTGCACCAGGCTCATGGCTGGTGCTGTCGGACAAGGTAAATGGCAGGAGCAGTTGCAGCTTTCCTTTCCTTTCCTCCTACAGATCGAAGAGCTTCTGAAAGAGGTGACATTGAAGGACACAAAGAAAAAGAAGATTGATGCCTTCCTCCATGAAATTAACAGCCTGCTGAGCACCATCCCGGAGACCCCAGAAACTGAAGTATGTTCCAGGGGAAGGGAGGATGTGGCGAAACCTCTATGGAGCAGGCTCTACTGCTGTGCAAGCAGAAGTTCTCATGGACTGTCTCCCAAGGGGGCTGAAAAAATAATACTTTGTTTTATCTTGGAGGGGAAAGAGAAACCCTGTCTTTAAGCTCGGGGCGTAGTCTCCTGCAGCTGTGTGGGGAGAGGGGTCTCAGTCCTTGCACATCTGCAGTTGGTGGTGGTTAAGGGCGTTTTGTGTGTTCCGTCTGTTCCCAGCTCACCGACCAGGCCTGGCTTTCCAAGGATGTGAAGGTCCCATTCCTGCAGGTGCCGTTCAGTGTGAAGGGAAAGTTCCACTTTGTGCCCCCAGCGGAGCTGAAGGTGGTGGGCAGTTACCTGCTGGGCACCTGCATTAAGCCAGAGATCAACGTGGACATGGTGGTGACCATGCCGCGGGTGAGTCTCTCCTGGATGCCAGGGGCCAGCTCCTGGATAGCCTGGGGCCAGCTGAGCCCTGTCCCCTCTGGTCCTCCGTGACCCCTGCCCTGCCCTCTCTATTCCTCAATGAGGTTACAGCATCTGAACATGCAGTCTGCTTACTCCCAGGAAGAGCTGGGCAGTGCAACTTCACCACTTACTCTCTTGGAACTTGCAACTGCTTTGGTCTTAGTTCCTCATGAGCATCTTCCTTCCCTTTGCCTGCACTAAACATTGCCAGGCAGAGGTGCTGTCTGGTTTTGTATTCCATTGTGTTTCTGCCCCAGCTTCCAAGGCTGCCTTACAGGGACAGTGATGTTTGGAGGCTGGTTGCCTCCTCTTGCTGTAAAGCCCAGACTTGCTGTAATGGGACCAAGCACACTATTTTTGACTACGTGACTCTCCTTTATCTCCTGGGTGTCTGGAGCCTGGAGAACCAGCCCCAAGCTCCTGACTGACTTGGAGCTTCTTGGGGCTGTAGCCACGTGGGTGAGATTAGGGCTGTCTATGGGGCCAGGGAGAGCTGTGGGCAGTGTGATGCCGTGGGCCAAACCAAGCTTTGCAGGCAGATGAGGTGGGATTGCCTTGTGTCTCTGTTCCTAGGAAATCTTCCAGGACAAAGATAACCTGAATCAACGTTACCATCGGAAGAGAGCTCTGTACCTGTCCCACATTGCCCAGCATTTTTCCAAGGATAAGGTCTTTGGCAGTGTGAAGTTTGCCTATATGAACAGCAACCATCTGAAGCCCATCCTGCTCCTGAGGCCTCAAGGTAGCACTTGAGCTTTGCTCTGATGAGGGGTGTGAGTGGGTACTGATGTTGGGTGGAGGGTGGTGATCTTATACCATAAGATAGGCCCTTTGGAGAGGGATTGCTATGGGACTGCCCGTCACGATTGGTGATAAATTTTGAATACTTCCCAGTTTTCTCTCTTCATCCAGAGCCTAGACCTCAGGGTCATCTTCCCCTGGTAGTCTCCCTCTGCAGCTTGGCTGGGCTCCCCAGTCTTGGCTTCATTGGCGGGCACACCCTGTGGGGATTTCACGGAGTAAAAAAAGTAAACCCTGCAAAACGTGTCTGTGTCTAACACTGTCCTTTTTTCCCTGTTCCTCCTCCCCACCATCCACCTGCCTTCCCCAGGCACCTGTGTACAGGCTGGCTCTTCCCTGATGAAATGAGATGGAATGTGTGGACTGCTGGGTGCTGCTTTTTTCCACAGTCCCCAGGAGGTAGTGGGTTGGAGTCTGGGACAGACAGCATGGCAAGGCCAGGGCAGGCAGGAGAGAGCTGGGTTACCAGGCTGGCCAGTGGGGAGGAAGATGGGACTTGGACACGAGCAGTGTGACCTCAGGATTATTGTTGGCTCTGAGATGTGGTCACTCTGCTCTGAGATGATTTCTACTGCTGTGAAATTTTGCTTTCCCCAAGCTGGGGATGCTCTGTGTTTTCTCAAGCTAGTCTCTGACACCTCTTCCTCCTTCCCTCTGGTGCTTACAGGCAAGGATGAGAAGATGGTCACTGTCCGACTCCATGCTTGTCCTGACTCAGGTCTCTTCAAACCCAGCCGCTTCTATCCCAGCAAGAACAATGTCCGGACTGCCTGGTTCCTGGAGCAGAGCACCTCCAAAGAAGGTAGGGCCTGGGGCTGGGGGACCAGGACGCTGTTTGTCTCAGGCAGTGCCTGTAGGTGGGCTCAGTGAAGCCCTTTCCTATGAGCAGGAGGTTTGTGGCTGGTTCCAATGTGCTGTCATCTTCCCACACAGGAACCACTGAGCCCCCGACCCCACACTACAACAACTCCATCCTCTCTGACACGGTGATGGTCTCTCACCTGCAGTTGCTGTCTAATGCAGCCACTGACTTCCCAGGCATGAAGGATGGCCTGGCCCTCCTCAAAGTTTGGCTGAACCAGCGGCAGCTCAGCAAGGTATGTCCTGGGCTGAGGTAGGCTCTGCTTACCTGGCTGACCTACCTTTGACCTGCTGTCTTTCCTAGGGTGGAAGGGTGGTGATTTGGTCCTGATAGGTGGCGTGATGGGCTCGTGCTTTTGCTTTGAGCTCTCTAAGGGTTTATGGAGCTCCATCCTAGCCAGTGGGTTGAATGAGTTTGTGGTGCCAGACAATCATGCCTCTTTGAGATCTCTGACATAATGTAGTCGGGTTTTGGATTGTGATTTGGTTTCTCTGTTTGTTTTTGAGCTTTTTTTTTTTTTTTTTGGGGTATGTAATTCCATTTCCCAAAGAACTTTGAGGTGTTGCCTTCCTGTAAGTGGATCCATATGCTCATGGTAGAGGGCTTTGCCGCAATGTCTTCCTGGCAGGGCTGGGGCTGGGAGTCTGCCTTGCTGGTGATGACAGAGACCAGAGCAGTCACGAGCTGGGGCTTGTGATGCCTCGTTGAGCTCTTGTTGACTCAGCCCTCTATTTTCACAGGGTTTGGGGTGTTTCAGTGGCTTCTTGGTCTCCATGCTTGTTGCCTACCTGCTGATGAAACGCAAGATTGTCAAGATGATGAGTGGATACCAGGTGTTGAGGAGCACTCTGCAGTTCCTGGGTGAGTTTCCAGGGGCCTCCCTGGGCAGGGCAAGCCTGATGTCAGCAGAGTCTCTGCACAAAGCATGAACACAGTGGAAGAGGCAGAGAGGCAGTTATGACTTTTCAGTCTCCGATGCTGAGACCCTGTAGGTGGGATGGGCAGGAGGGAATGAGTCAGCAGGGCAGGGCTGGATAGTGCAGCTTGCAGAGGGATGGGTAGGTCCCATCACAGAGTGGAAGATGGCATTGCATTGTAACACTCTTAATGTTGTGAGACTGCAGAGGTATTAGCTCCTAAGTGTGCCACTGTCACTAGTGGGGGAGATGTGGGTGGTGATCTGACTTGTTCCTTCCTGTATTCCTGCCCACAGCCACCACTGACCTGAGCGTGACAGGGATCAGTCTAGCAAAGGATGCAGATCCCTCCCTGGTAAGCAGCCCTCTGGGGGATCTCTTGCCTGTGTCTGGCTGTCCTGCCAGTGCTTTTTGGTCACAGACGAGCCTGTCACAAGGATGTCAGGTGGCAGCGATGTCAAGGTGCCTTGGTGTCTGTGCTGTGCCATAGCACTGAAGGACCATGTTTGCTCTTTCAGCCTGTCCTGGATGACTTCCACCAGGCATTTGAAGTGGTCTTTGTGGATCCCTCCGGTCTGGTGAATCTCTGTGCTGATATGACTGCCAGCAAATACCACCAGGTACTGAGCAGGTTGTCGTGGCACCCTGAGGTGCTGTCTTAGAAGTGAGCTGAAGCAGGCAGAGAGTGGTTGGATGTTTTGGAGGAGGTCGTAAGACT
Organism: Pitta sordida; assembly: GCA_013390025.1. Lineage (NCBI taxonomy): Eukaryota > Metazoa > Chordata > Aves > Passeriformes > Pittidae > Pitta > Pitta sordida. Next base: position 107,663 of record WEKX01013168.1, read on the forward strand.
TGGGGAGGGGATTCAGTTTTGCTCTTTAAGCTTTTGACTTATGCAGGTCTGAAGCTTCGAAGTGAATTTTAAGACTCAGATATAGTGCTGCCTTATCTGTCTTGCTTGAATGATGGAGGAAAGTTGTTTTTCCACTTTATGGGCACCCGTGTGTGAAGCCAGCAGATTTTTAGTAGATATAACTTTTGGAGGAGAAAAAAGCCACCTTGATGTCAGGGATATCAAGAAGGGACTGTTTGGCCAGCAGAGATTGCTGTTGTTGACTTGGCTTCTTGCTAAGCACAGAGGCTGTCTGGGGTCAGGGTGTGCTCGTGTCTGTGGAACTGGGATGGCTCTGCTTGATGGGGGAGCATTGATGTCCACTCTGAAGGAATTTGCTGTCCTTCTTCTTTCCCATTCATGCTCTTGCACTGTCTTACCCTTTGCTTAGGTCCAGTTCGAAGCCAAGCGCTCTATGGAAATTTTGGATGACCGGATGGTGGACGGCTTTCAGGCACTGCTCATGACCCCGAAGCCTATGCTCAGAGCCTTTGACCACATCTTCCAGTGAGTCTCACTGTGCTGGTGGGGTGATGCTGAGGGAGCCTGTTCAGAGAGGAGTGGACTGCTACTGGTTTTCAGCCGGTGTAGGTTTGGACCTACCTCGTGAGAGGTGTCCCTCATAAGCTCTGAGATAGACGCTGGTGCCTCTTGCGCGTAGCTGTTCCACTTTTACTGTCTAGAGAGCCTCCCAGAAAGAGAAGTGCAATGCTTTAACCCTTGGGAATGGCAACTGTTCTAAGGAGCAGCATCTATGGTGCATCCTGAGATGCCAGGGGGCATTCTTGTAGCACCCATCCTGGGCTAGGACCCTCAGCTCCCCACTTTATCCACCCTCTAACATACCTCTTTCTCAGAAAGGATTTGGTGGCAGAGGTAGGTGACCAACTTCTTTTCTTCTCTGTAGCCTGAAGCATGTGTCCAAGCTGCAGGGTACCTGCAAGAAGATGCAGCTGCTGAATGAGCTGATGGACCGAGGTGGGAACTATGTGGCTGCAGCACTGCCCTTCATTGTCTCGCTGCTGGCACGTGGTCTGTCCAGGAGAGCTCTGCTTGTGGCTCACTCCTTGCCCCAGGTCCCGGAGGTAACGTAGCTTGGCAATGACACTGCATCTTTTGCGACATATGGGGGTCTCTGTGTTTCTCAGGGCACTACTGGCCGCAAGGAGGGGATCCTTGCTCACAGAGGGAGGATGCAGGCTTGTACCCTGTTTAGGGAATATAGAACTTAAGGCCCTGGGCCAGGGTGTAAGGTGCAGCTGGGCAGAATTCCTAGCCCATTAATGGGGCAGGATGAAGACAACTCCCCTTTTTCATTGAGGAAAGCTATTAAATGAGGCTTTCCCTGTCTGTGCTTGTCAGGGCACCTGGGAGCATATATCAGGATGTTCATCTAACAACCCAGTATTGCAGCATTCACTGTGCCAGCAGACTCATCTGTCCTTGTGCTCATGTTCCCCGTTTTCCCACAGTGGCCAATTGATGCTGAGCCCCCAAAACACAAGGATGTTGGTTCCCTGACATTTGGGCTCCTGTTTGTTCCTGAGTTTGCTGCCAGCACCCTGGAGAAGGGACCACAGGCTGATCACCCCGAGGTGAGGGGAGCCCTGCTCGTGCTGAGTGGGGTGGAGCAGAGCTGCTGCTGTGCTGTGGTTGTAGGTGACTGTGGGGCTGGCTGATGATCATCGGAGCGTTTTGGCCGGCCCCAGAAGTGACCCATGTTCCTGGCCTTGCTCAATCAATGTCACCCCACAGGCCCTGGAGTTCCGGTCATTCTGGGGAGAGAAGTCGGAGCTGCGACGGTTCCAGGATGGCAGCATCTGCGAGGCTGTGGTGTGGGAAGCCAGCACTGCCTGCCAGAAACGCCTCATTCCTGAGCAGATCGTCCGGCACCTGCTGAAGCTGTAAGTTCAGCTGAGGCTGGGGGCCTGCAGCTCCGGGGGTCACTGCTGCTCTCATGTCATGTGTCATATCCTTGTAACGCCCTTGTCAGCTTCGTGCTTAGGGGGATGTTGTGGGTCATTTTGGCTTTATGAAATGTGGAAGTCATTTTGGTTGTCCTGATGCTGCAAGCTGCTTCCCAGGAGCAGGTGGGGTGGGCAAGCTCATAGTGTAACTTCTGCTGGAGGTAGCGCTAAAGGCAAGGAAGTAGTTGGTTGTGCCCTTACATGCAGTTGGGATGTTGGGACACTGATTGTCAGAGCTGGAAGAGAAGCTGTCTGGTCCTTTCAGGGCATTTCATGAAAGCCTCTGAGACCTTGTCATGGTTCACAGGGTTGGGTCTTCCTATGGCATTGGAAAGCCTCTCTGTAGTTTTTATCATCAGCCAAAAATGAGAGCCTCTTGCAGGGAGGCACAGGAGGGGTTGCCTGCGCCTCTTTATCCTAACTTGATGATGGATCTTGTCAAGAAAGGCTGCACCTTGGTGGCTTTGCCTTTGAAACCTGTGAAGCTGCGTGGGGCAGCTGGGCCACTGTGAAACTGGATCACTTTGGGTGATGGATAACTTGGGCGTGAGACAAACATGCAAAGGTTGGGCTTCTCACCAGGACCTTCCTTTATAGAGGGATTTGTCATCCTTGAGGTGACCATTGCCTATGGGTGCAGCTACAGTGTCAGGGAGGGTAGAATGGCAGGGTTTAGCTCTAATACTCTTTTGTCTTCTTCCACATAGCCATGCGGACATTCCAGAATCCTCCATCTGCTACACAGGAGCACTGCTGGAGTCTGTGATCAGGACTGGGCAAGAGGTATGACTCCACTTCCAGTGTGGCTGTGGCTTTCTCCAGGAAGGGCAGTCAGGGGAGAGCTGCAGAGAGGTCATTTTAGTGGCCCTGAAGCAGCTGAGTGGTTCCCAAGATAATGTGAGAAGGATAAGGAAAATGTCTGCTTGCCGTCACTTTGATGACGAGTCTGGTGCTCTCCTTGGATCTGCTGAGACTTTCATGACAGGCAAAGCATAAGCACTGAAATGCTCTTTCTTTGGTATTCTCCACACCTCATTTTCCCCTTCAGGCATTCCACTGTCCTGCTCTCTGCTTGTTTGCCCTCTGTCCACATGTCTGAGGAGATATCACTGGGGGAACAAGTTACCTTGGCTGCACCAGCTGCCCAGCTGATTAGGACAAGAAAAGACCTTTGGCCTTGAAAGCTGTGTTCTGACAGAGAGTGTGAGAAAGCAAAATAGAAAACTACTTTAAGACATGAATTGGTGGTACATATGGTAGATGGCTGAAGGCAGCCACAGACTGCAAGAGAAAGTGAGCATCTGAAATCCAAACATGGAGTGGTGAAAGTTGTGAGTGAGAGCCCTGATCTGCGGCAACAGGAGGTGCTGTTTTACAAAGAGCATGATTAAGGGGGACATGGAGCAGAGGCTCAGGTAGTAGTTATCACCAAATAGACTTCTGTGTGTGCAGTCTCCATGCATCACCGATAGACAATTAATGATACTGATAGATAATTAATTTCACTGATAATTACTGACCCCAGTATATCAGTGTCCCACAGGGCTCTTCTGGCTACACCTTTCGGGTCCTGTATCCTTCAGGATGTAGGCCAGACAACTCTGTGCCTTCATCCCTTAGGCCCCAGTGTTCTCGGAAAGTCAGGAAAGATTTCCAATCATAGTGCAAAGTTCTAGATCATGCTTCTGCTGAATGCACAGCCCAAACAAAGAAACTACCTTCAGATAGAAAAGATGCCTTTTGGAGGCTGGGAAATGTCCCCCTCACAACTTCTGCTCTCCAGGTTGTGAAATTAAAGCCTGGAGATGCACCCTGACCACTTTTGCAGCACTTTATTGATTTTTTGTAAAACCATCTCTTTACCTGGTTGTTGGACAGAGAAAAAATAGTTCTCTTTCCCATTTTCAAGACCAAAGGGGAGCAAATCTGATGGAAAGAATCTACTGTGCCAGGGTCTGCTTGCAGTCTGGCAGAGCCGCATGTAGATTTGGGGATGAGATGCCAGTTTTTACAGCCTGTTGCATGTTGAGGCAGGAAGATCTGTGTGTGCCGTGTCTCTTCAAACCGATGGAGGGTTCAGCCAGCTCGTGTTCTTACAAGGCAGGATGGGGTTTGCCGTTTGTAGCACATCCCGCAGAGGGTGCTGCTGCTCTGCCGGAAAGCCCAGTCTGCATCTGAGCTTTGGTGTCAGGCTCCTCTGTGCTTTGTGTGCTGTGTTTCGGGGAGATGAAAGCAGCAAGGGCAGCAGCAATTTTCCTTTCAGTGCTTCTCATCTGCCCTCCCCAGGGCTCCTGTGATGCTCTGGATATTTTCTGCCTTTGGTGCTGCTGTGTGTCAGAGCTCTGCCTTACCTAAGGTTGTAGTTGATGCAGTTTTCTCTTAACCGCTGGCTCTGTTGGCATAAGCATAACTGGTGGGGAGACAGTAGCAGAGCTGTCACCATGCCACGATGTGATCTCTTTATTCCTAGTCATTCTTGGCTTCTCCTTTCCCAGAGTGTTTCTTGGCAGTGCAGCTCTTGGCGCTGCCCTAGTGTCTTGCAAAAGAAATAACTTTACTTGCCACTGGAAACGCAGCCTTTAGGATGCCTGTGGTTGCTGGGGAGCCACACACAGCCTTGCCCTTGTTTTCCCTCTCTCTTACCTCCCCATTTTGCTGAGTGCCCTAACCAACTGCTCCCTGGGGTGACAGTGCTGGTTCCTCAGAGCTTGGCTGCGGTGCCAGCCCATGAGGGAGGGGAGGTTGGGTGGCTGTGCAGGGGAGAGAAAGAGGTGAATGGGGAGGCTCCCTATGTGTCTGCAGGCGTTGGGGACAGGCGAGGAGGCCATGGTCAGTGTCGTCTGCTCCTACGATGACCTGAGCCGCAAGCTCTGGAACCTGAAGGAGCTGCCGCTGACAGTGACGGCTGTGCAGGGTGTCCATCCAGCCCTCCGGTACACAGATGTGAGTATCCCAGGGCGTGGATGTGCATGGGGGTCTGCAGGGAGCTGGTGATGTGCTCTGGGTTGAGGAAGACAGAGAGAATTAGTCATTCTCTCTGGTTTTGTGGCTTCTGAGAGTCCTTGGGGTGATGTGGTGCCCCTTCTTTGCCATTCCATCTTTCTTGTGAGTCATGCAGAAGCTGACTAAACCCTCTCTGCTGGAGGGCTTTGCTGGGGTGGGAGGCTGGAGTGGTGGGATACTCTGGGGTTTCTGCTGCCTGTTCTCAGTTGCTGGGTGGCTGTTCTCTCTTAGGTCTTTCCTCCCATTCCAATGAAGCCGATTTATTCCTTCCATAACCTAATCAGAACCAAGCGCTTGTTGCTTCCTTTGAAGGAGAAGCCCTGCCCAGCCTACATAACTCCTTTGAAGAGTAAGTGGGGAGAGACTTGAGTGGGAGATGATTTTATTGGGGGAAGTGGAGGCAAGCAGCAGTGCTGGCTATGTCATTGCTGCATTGGTGTGCTGCAGGCACGAGCAAAGCTCTGGCTCCTCTTGCTCTCCTGCTTAAGCCCTAGTTCCAGAGACCCTTATCCAACATCTCATTTCTGTTTGGGGCTCACTGACCTCCTGCTATCCCTTTGCCCTCAGTCATCTGCCACATGGAAGGCAGTGGCCAGTGGCCACAGGACAAAGAAGCCATTAAGCGTATCAAGGCAGCTTTTCACCTCCAGCTGGCTGAGCTCCTCCAGCAGCAGCACCAGCTCGTTTGCAGGCCTGCAGTCACCCACACCGATGTGTACAAGGTATGGGTGTGATGGAGACCTTCTCCAGACCTGATGTTACCAAGGGGGCAAGTGGGGGGCCGTGGCAGTGGTCCCACTGGACAAAACCAGGATTTGGATAGTGGGCTTAGAAGGGAGTGTGGTGAGACTGTGCTGATACTGGGGTGCTGCTGTTGTATTCCTGAGGGGGGCGGCATAGCACACACCACCCTGACTTTACCCTGTGCTCCCATCCCAGGATGGCTATGTTTTCCGTCTCCAAGTAGCCTATCACCGGGAGTCCCTGATCTTGAAGGAAGTGGCCACCCCGGAAGGGATGCTGAAATACCAGGACACAGAGGAATCTCGACAGCTGGAGCTGGAGACGTTGCATCTGCCTTATCTAACCAGTTCTCTGCATGGGTGGGTGAGGCAGAAGATGCCTGAGGGGTCAGGATGTGGCATTTGGAGGTGCATTTGGATGTTGGAGGGTGATGGTGGGTAGAGGAACTTACTGTGGGAAATGACCCTTCAGGCCGTGTGAGAGGTTCTTTGTGTGAGAGGTTCTTTGGAAGGATGAGGGGATGAATGTGGGTGTTGGTGGCAGCAGTTGTCACTGTGAGGTTGCTGACAGCAGGAGGAAAGTACCGAAGAGCAGCATGGTTAGGGAGGAGCATGAGAAGCAGCATTTTTTCCTGTGTTCCCCCAAAATCTCAATACCTGCAGTAAATGCCCTGTGCTTGTGATGCCACTTACACGTTCCCATCAGACTTTTGCCCCTCTCTTTTCTTGCATAATGCCAAAGGGCTGCTGTGGGTCCTGGGCTGTGTTGGTTGAGCAGTGTCTTGTCTTCCCTCCTCACAGGCTCCAGCAGCAGCACCCTGTCTTCGGCAGCACTTCCCGGCTGGCCAAGCGCTGGGTCAGCGCCCAGCTCCTGAGCGACAACATCTCTGAGGAGTGTGTGGACCTTCTTGTGGCATTTCTCTTCCTCCACCCAGCCCCTTTCACACCACCCAGGTGAGGATGAGGAGCCCAGGCTGGCCCGATTGGGATTTAGTGCACTTTTGTTGCCTAGTGTAGAGTAAGGATGAGATGCTGTTAGGGCAGGAGGTGTTAGGAGGGTTCACAACAGGGTAAATGAGACCCCTGTGCTGCCAAAATTCTGTCCCAAGCTCTTTTGAGAGTGACTGCCAGAGGAGATGGAGACACTTGGCACTCAGGTGCTGTGGCTTCCCCTGCCCTGTGCAGTGTGGAGAAAGGTGGGAAGCAGGTAAGGATGCGAACAGGTGTCCTTGTGGCCTCTGGATACTGGCAGCACAACTGCAGGGTGTCTTGTGCTTTCTGGAGGACTGGTCAGGCCCGTTGTCCTGGGGGTGATGGCCAGGAGAAGCAGCGTGGGGGTCGTGTTGTGGCTCCCAGCATCCTGGGGCTTTCAGGTTCCCCAGGGAGGATGTGGTGGTGGTGGTGGTGGCTCCAGCCTCCCTTCCTCCTGCAAAAGACTTCCAAGGGAAGGATGAGGGGTTGGCCACTGAAAACTAAATGTAGCAATGTGTTGGTAAATAACAGAACCAATTGCTTGCTGGCCCCTGGCAGATAGATGTTATGTGGCCCAGAGGAAGTGAAATGGAGTTAAAGGAAATGTTTTTGTTTTGTGTGGAGTCAAAAGGTTACTCTACCCTGCACTTGGGGTTCAGTTTCCTTTCCCAAAGTAGCAGGAGGAATGTCTGATGCTTAGAATGCTTTCCTGTCTCCAAAAATAGCAGGAGCCTCATCTTCCCAGCTGTCTGTCTTTGTGCACGTGTTATGTCGCAGGGGAAGAGCCACAGTGGGAACTTGGCTGTTGTTCAGACCTGCACCAGAAAAGGGAACAGAAGATGGGAGCACCCTTTCTCCACCTCCCCTTTGCTCCAGACCCAGGAGTCTGGCTGGGCAGGGCATCAAGAGATGGGGCAAATGGGGGCAATGTTTTACTTTCTGCTCGTTTCTTTTTCTTATGGAGAGAGAAACAAGGGGGAAGGACTTTTCCTGGGGATTTGGAGAGTAAGCCCTCCTTGTTGCCAAGCGAGCAAACACCAGTGTTTAACTGTTTTGTTCTGCCTGCAGCTCTCCCCAGGTGGGGTTCCTTCGCTTCCTCAACTTGCTGGCAACCTTTGACTGGAAAAACAACCCTCTGATTGTCAACCTAAACACTGGCCTCACAGGTGAGCAGTCAGTAGGTAGAAGAGCAACAAGATGAGGGTCCTTGGTCAGTGCTCAGCTCCAGAGATCTTGAATAGAGGGAGGCATCACAGCTTCTGCTGGGGGCAAGGAGATTTTCCACTCCCCTTCTCCTGTCCTCTCATGCTTAACTTGACTACAGGATGGGTTTGGCTGAGGTATGGGGTTTCCCCCCCCCCACCTACCTTTGAAGAGGTGGGTCTCAGTGATGATGTGCTTTTCCTTCTGGTCTCGTTGAAATCTGAGACAAACCTGGATGGTGTTGGATGTGGTGTTGTCTTTGGATCCCTCTGTTGCTGCCCTCTTGTGTTTAGTCTGTTGACCTTCTTTCGGATACATTATGTCTTTTCCCGGGAGCCAGAGGAGACCATGGGATTGTCTTGGCTCTTAATAGTTATGGGGTAGGGGAGATAGCTACACCCAGCTTTTAAGGCTGATTTATAAAACTAGGTAAAGCTGCTTGGGAGAGAATTGGATTTTGAAAACTGATATTTTCCAAAATGCCCTCCAGCTTTTTTTGATGAACTGAAGAGGTATTTGTTTCCCCACTTCAGGGGAAATAAGAAACAAAAGATAAACACTCTTTGGGTACAAACTCTGTCATTAGCTTCTAATGTGAGTTCCCAGCCTGTGTCAGTGCCAGTATCTGCCATGTCTTGGCCCACCACAGTGGTTTAGACTGAAGGTCCATTTGGTCCTGCATCCCATTTCCAGAGCTTCCCACAGGCAGATGGCAAGGGAAGCATGACAGTGGAGCAAGCCCAGCATGAATGAGCTCTGGTTGCTCATAGGCTGTGGGATCAGAGGGTGGGAGAGGATCAAGCCTGTTGTGCTGCCCTTCCTGGTCTGCAGTAGATGGCCGAGGAGCCTGGAGGGCTGTGGATGGGACAAAGCATCTCACCCTTCTGCCTGCCCTCACCAGACACCGACTGCACAGAGATCAAGACCAAGTTCGTGGCTGCTCGCTCTCGCCTCCCTGTCATGTTCATTGCCACCCCCAAGGACCAGTGGAGCTCCATGTGGACCCAGGAGCGACCCTCAGCACAGGTGAGCTGGGTCCTTTGTCCAGCTCTGTGGTGGCTGCTGGCTTGGCACTTCCCAGTACTGAAGCCAGCTCTGACAGCCCTGTGAGTGAGGCGGGTGGGGTCCCTGCTGCATCCAGGACTGCCCAATGTGCAGAGAGTTTCACCCTCTGGCTTTTTTCCTTCCCCAGATCCTACAGCGCCTTGTTGTGCTTGCCTTGGAGGCCCTCCGTGCCCTGGAGGAGCAGCTCATGGATCCACTCAACAGCCAGGATGTGAAGGTAACCCCCTGGGGCACCAGCACCAGAGTTTTCATCCTTCGGCAAAGCATACTGGTCTTTGGTGGTGATCACTGGGATGTGTTAGGATGATTCAAGGTGTGGCCATGTAGTTGGCCTGGGATGAAAAGCTGCAAGGATGGGAGGATGGAGGCTGGTGCCCAGCTGTGCTATCCTGCTTCAAAGGGATCCAGCTCTGCACAGCAGCCTGGGGCAGCTAGGACAAATTTATTTTGTATTCTCTGGTTTTCTTGAGACATGAGCAAACCCACGGTGTTCTGTGCCAAACCATGTCCATGGCTGGGTAAGGTGGTGCCTTCTGGGAAACTGTTTTGGTGTAGCTGTGCAAATCTGGCTTGTGTGCCTGAGTCTGACCAAGCTCAGGGTGTCGGGGTTTGGGCAGGACACTAACAGGCACTTTAGGAAGATGTTATTTTGGTTTGAGTGCCGAAGCTAGCCTCTATGTAGTTTAACCCTTTTGAATTTCTTGGTAATTTTATTTTTTAAGTAAGTTAAAACATCTATTATTGAAATGGACCTGAGGCATGTAGACATATTTATTTGCCCTTTGAAGGAAGATTCGTGTAGTTTGAAGTATAGCTTGCTGGGGTACCAAGTGGTGACCCTGACAATTGAAGCTCAAAGGACTAAAAAAGCCCAAGAGTGGTTAGATATGACAGATTCACATTAGGAAAAAAACAAACCCCAAACCAAAGAACAGCACATATAGTGGATTTTTTTACTGCCTATGCAATATAAAAAGGATTTTCTTACACTGCTATCAGTTCTGCTGCATTTTCCACTAGAAGTATTACAGGGGTGAGGTCTACTTGAGGCAGTAGTAGTGTGTGCGTTAGAGGGCTGCGAGGGAATGAGACATGTCCAGTGTGCTGCAGTCACAGTGTCGACTGAAGTTCAAGAGGTGCACTGGGAGCTGGTGATGCTGAGCTTCTGAAACGAGCTGTATGTAGGAGCCACCCAGCACCTTGACTGTGCCTTCTTGTGCCTCCTTCTGTCTCCCTTCATCTTGGCCATTGCAGTGGAAACTTCTCATGTCCCCAGACTCTCCCCTCTGGACCATTCCGTGTCCTCCCAGGCCTGGGATGTTCCTTAGGGATAAACATGAAATGCTGTTTCCAGAGCTGGTAATCTATTTGTAAGCAAAGCTTGGGGCAGGGAGGAGGGAAAAGATTTTCCAGTTGCTTCCTCTACCCATGTACTTAATAGAGTGCTTTAAGTTGGTTTTTTTTTCTTCACATTTGGGTCACATGGGGATGTGCCCACTCTCATGCAGATGCACAGATGGATTTGTGAGCTCTTTCTTTGTTCCCAGGGCACGTACAGTAAGCTGTGGACTTGGTCAGCTGGGTGGGAAAGAGGATCTGTGTGAACTAGACCTGTGACTCAGTCTTGGTCACTGATGTTCTTCATGTGTGTTCTTCCCAGCCTGGCTGTAAACCAGCTCTGAGCAGAGAGTTTTCTGCCAGTGCCAAGTTGAGCATTGTCCCATGCCTCTGTCCATGTCTCTGCATTGTTTGTTCCATTAAAATGTACACATAGTTTTGAATTGTTTTTTCCATTTTAATGCAGCTGTATCCATAGCTAGATCCTGCTTGTCCAAATATTTATGTGTCTGGGATTGCTCCCCTCCATTAACAGGACTTACTCTTCTCTGCTTGGTGGAAGATGCTGCTGCCTCTGGGGCAGATCCTGTTGGACTGATGGGACCTTCCCTTTATTGCACAGCTCCTCATGTACCCTGGGTGTTGTTTGGCTCCTGTTGGGTTCCTGACTCCACTCTTTGTTCTGGGACTGACACATGCAGTGCAGTTATCTGTCTCAGCTCGTCTGTCTGTCCCTCTTTCAACTGCCCACCCCACTGCCATGCACTCAGGTGGGCTTCCTGAGGTCTGTGGCAAACTTATAACATTAGTTCACAAAAGTTTTGTCTCTGGGTTTGCTGCTTTCTAACGAGAAGGGAATAAATTGCAGGCAAGGGCTTGGGAAACCTCTCATCTCTCCCGCTCACCTGTGCTCTGTATTGAGTAGCACTGTTCATTTCTCCCTGCAGACGGTCTTTCGCCCTCCTTTGGACTTCTACGATGTCCTAATCCACCTGAATACAAACCAGATTCCTCGGCATTTGGAGAGTGTGGACCGTCCACCAAAATCATTTTCCCGTGGTGTGGTGAAGAACAGCACTGCCGTGAATATCCTCTTCCCTGTGGTGGATTACGACCCTGTACAGTGCTACCTCCAGGAACTGAGAGTAAGCAGGATGAGTTGGGGAGGCACAGGGGGTACCTAAAGGGATGCTGCCTTCTGGCATTCAGGTTGCCTGCTGCTGCAGGACGTGGTTGGTTACATCTTTAGGTATTTCATATGGGATGGTCATTACTTCCTCAGAAGACCTGGTGAATGCACCACCTTTTCCGTGGAAATGGGAGAGCTGCCGGTGTGAGAATGAGCTCAGACACAAACCACCTGGGGCTTTTGCTGAAGAATGTTGTATTTCAGTATGAAGATATTTTTAAGCCTCCAGTCAATTGCCTTTTTTTTTTTTTGTCTTCTTACACCAACTGGTGTGTTTGATGAGCAGTAGCCACACATATTTCTATGGGACTGTGCAGGTATCATGGCATGGTACCAGTAGCTTCCTGCTGTTAGCTCAGTGGTTGTGTGAGCCAGAAGGGCTCTGTATTGATCACAGGATGGTTTCTCCATGTCTGGCTAGCTGCACAGTGATGGAGCAAGTTGGTAGTGTGGGTATATGGAGAACATCAGTATGCACATCATTGGCTGTGTTCTTCTCCATGGTGTGACCAAGCCAAAGCCCCATCAATATGGGGAGATATGCAAGCTGCTGGGTGACAGCAGTGATCCACGTGGGATCTGGACAGCCAGTGCTTTGCTGGTGTGCAGCATCTGCTGCTATGGCCCCTTCCAGCTTCGGATCTGGTAACTGAGTTAGTGTGGAGAGAGGTGAGGCTGCGATGCCCTCTTACCAAAACCTGCCTTGACTTTCAGTTGCCATCATCCCTTACTCACAGTTTCCCTGCAGGCGGCTCTGCTTCCTTAGCTGGAAGGATGGGGGAGAGCCCGATGCTCTCCTGCCTTTGAGAAGGAAGGTGGGCCTGGAGATCCTGCAGAGACATCGTAGAGAGCACTGGGGGATTTCTTGGGGTCCTCAAGGATATGCAAGAAGTAAAGGGAGAAGCATCCTGCATAAGAGTTTTAAAAGGGAGCAGTAAGTGAATTTGGAACTGTTTGCTATTTCACTTTCTTTCCTGGTGTCTGGATCTGAGGAGTCATGTCAAGACCAGCCCCTCCCTTTTAAATGATGAGAATTTAACCCGCTGCCATGAAACCTCAGCCAAGAGACGTAGATGTAGGTAGGAAATGGAGTTTCTTAAGTCTGAAATCCTTCTCTGCACAGCACTGGAAGTGGGTTGTAGAGCTGAACAGAGCCTTTCAGCAGCTGCCAAGGTGCTGGTGATGCCTGTACTCACGGGGCTGGAGCCTCTGTGTCTCTGAAGGGGTCAGGGGTAAGCAATCCACATGGAAACTTGGCAGAAGGATGACTGCTTGCGTGAAGGGGAACTGGAGGCTGTTGGGCAAGCTGATGGGAAGAACAGGCTCTTTAAAGAGGTTGTTAACTGCTTGCTGCAGGTCTGTCTGTAGATTGAGGCAGTCAGTCAGGAAATTCGTAGGGGAGTGTTATAGTTTATAGGACGTTTTTATGCTTCTAGACAAGTTGGTGTCAGTAAATGGCTCCAGAAGTGAAAGGTACAGAGGAGACTTTCCTGGAAAGGACCTCTCAGTATCATTTAGGAAATTATGATTTACTCGGTCCAGTTGATAGTGACATCCAAGCTGAATTTTTACTACCTGTTTTTTCTAGTACAGGTAACAAAAGAATTGGAATAGGGTTTAGTCAGGTTACAAATTGCAGCTGGTCCTAAATCCAGTATGTTAACATCCTAGTGGAGAAACATGGTCATGTTGCCTTTTTAGATGCAGTGGTTTTTCACTTGGTTTCTCTTGCTCTTTGACCTAAAGGTGTATAGGAGGGAACAGAGCAGGAACTGGTCAACTTTCTCTGGAGTAAGCTCTGCAGTAGAGAGCCTGAAATCTGCCTCAGCGTCTGTGTCTGGAAGGCTTTTCCATGTCCTCAAGACTCTTAAATAGATACGACTTTGTTTCCTTTTGGCCATCATATCGGAGGTATCTTGCAGTACCAGTTTCCCTGTCGTTCATAGCATCCAGATCAGTAGCAGGCAGAGCTGAAGGACCTGATGAATATCTATTTTTCTGGGCAAACAAGTGTTTCTTCTCCTGGAAAATCACAGAGGTGATGCTGCATGTGCTCTCAGATAACTCAGCTGCATCTTCTTGGGTTGGAAGCCCTCAAAAGCTGATTTTGCAATGCAGAGCCACCAGCAAGCTGGTGATGCTGAGCTGTCAGTGGAAGCTACTCCATCCATCAGAAACCGTCTGGCTTTGTGTCTCAATGTACTGATGTCATTCCTTAAAGGCAAGACCTTTTCATCCACTTTGGCTTTGGTTGGTAGCCTCTCCAGCACCCTTGTAGTATTTCTCCTTCCATGGCTTTTGCTTCTTCTCCTTGTCCTGGTGGCTGGGAGCCCTTGGGGTGATCCAAACGCAGCAAGACTTTGGTGCCAGGAAGGAGCATGGGGACAGCAGTGAATCCTTACGGGAGATTTTGGATGAGAAGGCAGTTGGATGTAGAACTGACTGGCTTTGATTCAGAGTAAAAAGCCCTTAATCACAGAAATAACGGAGTTGAGCAACAGGGCTGTAGCTCTGGCTCACAGTTCAGCTGTGGTGGGTTCGTAGTGGCGAAGGGAGACATCTGCCACACAGATGCTGTGGCATTTTGTGCTCTCCTATGGGCAGAAAAGAAACATTGCCCTTTACTGAGCTTTTCACATGAAAAAGGGATTTAAATGGTTTAGCATATTGTTTGAGTTGAGTGAGGCAGGGGTCAGCTTCTTTCCTGGTGTCCTTAGACCAGTAACTAGGAGAGCCACTCCTCTCCTATCCAGCCTGTCTGTCCTGGTTCTTCTCAAGTCAAAGGGGTTAGCAAGGCGGGAGTGTTCTGGTGATGGAGGATTGCTGCATGCCTTCTCCAAGGAACCTAATCAGAGGAGAAAATGAAAGGGGAGTTGGTATTGAGTCCTGACTGCTTTAATTTTTCCTGCTCCAAGGAGATGTGCTGCAGGAACTGGCCTGATTGAATTGCTTTGGTGCCTGGGAGGCTATGACTAGAGATGAAAGGCTGACTGGAATTTAGGCAGCAAATTCTTCAGGTCTGGAACAGATCTGATAGAAAAGGCCTGTTCTGTGAGTCTGTCCAAGGTTTTTCAGACAGAGACTTTTGAGGGAAAGCAGGTGCTAGACATCCCACAGACAGGGCTTCCATGCAGCTTCAGCCCGTCACCAGCCTCCCTGCCACTTACAATCCACAGCACTTTGCTGACCAAACCCTGGGTTGGTTCATGGTGAGGATTCCCCAGCAAGGCTAAACTAAGTGTAAGAGTCTCAAATGAGGCTTCCTTTGAATCTCCACTGTGGTCTGATGTGGTGGCTGTTGAAGTGCAGAACTCCCAGGTATTTGCTGGGGATGTGGTGTGGGAGGACTTGGTCGGTGCAGTTGTTGCTGTTCTTAAGACTCAAGAGGCTGTCCAGAGGACACAGGACTTGTGGATAGGCTTGCTATGCCCGACGGCACGTATTCAGGGGGTCACAAAACCCCAAGGCTCTGGTCACCTCCCAGAGATATTCAGTCATGGTGTGAAAAATTGTATGAAGCTGCCTGTACCATGTCCCTCAGCATGTGTATGATGGCTGTTAGTAGACCTCACATTTCTTACTGGGTCTTTGGTCTCACCAGGTCACTGATGTGATGTGCTATTGTTGACTGAGATTTATGTTTCTTGGGCTGCACATGCCTGAGGAGCAGTTTGTGGCAGAGGAGCTGCCCATCTTGTATATGTGAGATGTTTTCTGTGTGAATGAAAAGGAAAATGTTTCCTACTTTACTGTAAATATCCTTCCCTCTAAAGCAAAGGTTTTTCATTTCTTGAGCCTTCAGGTAAGACCTATCAGAAAGACTTTTACAGCCCTTTTCTTTCTTCCGTGGTGCAGGAATGTGTATCTTGCTGCTGCATGTTAGGAAGCAATTAAGGATAGTAAAAATTCTCTGTCTCTTTAAATATGCAAGCTGGTTTTATGAGGTGTATCTGGAACTGGTGAAATCTTTTCAGATCAGTCTGCTCCCTTCCTGTTTTGACTGATAGGGATGACTCCTCCTATCGCGACTCTGGACCGGCAGAGACGAACTGAAAACACTCTGTTGGCTTTTCACAGCATGGAGCAAACATTCCTGTCTGGCTGTATGCCCTTGGAAGGGCAGAGGTGGCACAGCAGCTGTGTGACCCTTAGCACAGTGCCCAGGTTTGGAGTTGGGTGCCCATGTGTATACACGTGATACCCTGTGCCTCCTGCATGAGCTGACAGGATCCTTGTGGCTGCGTTTCTTCCGTGTTCGTAATGCCCTCTCAGAGGTCTCGTAGGATTTGACCCCTAGGAAGTGGAAGAGGACTTGTGTCTCAGATGGTTTGGTGGATTGGTGGACAAGGCTTGTTTGCTAATGCATCCAGGAGAACATGGATGAGTGTTTTCCTTTCCACACTTCCTTGCTGCTGCTCGAAATCCGCAGGACAAGGATGTGTAGGTGTGAATGGGCACTGAGAGGTGGAAAAGTTTGGATAGTTTGAAATACCTTTTATCAGCTGAATCCCAAGCCTAACGCAGTTTTTCCTTTCTCTTTTAAAATGCCTGTGACACAGAACTTTGACAGTGCTCCTTGTGCTTTTAGGCTGTGGGGGAAGTCTCTGTGAACATCAGGGCAGGTTGCAGTAGAATGACAAAGACCTCAAAGTGTTAACCACAAATGCAGCTGTTCGTTGGAAATACATTTAGTAGAGTTTTATACTGGTGGATTCCTTGCTAAGAGCACTTAAAATGCAAGTGTTGATTGATGAATTTGCCATCTTAGTTGGTGTCAAACCAGGACACATTTCACGTGTGGAGATAACCCTGAAAGGCTTTTCCAGCAGCTGTGGTGCAATGAGCCCGATCTGTTGGTAGGAGCAGTGAAAAAAATGGGTGGATAAATGGTGAGATTAAAAAAACCCTAACAACAATGTAGGTACTTAATTAGTGATGAGCTCATTGCAAAATCCTGGCTTCAGATGGTAATCCCATTTTAGAGCAGGGTATTGTTTTACTCACTACTTTTCTCCAGCCTTTTCATTCCTGCAACCCAGATTGTTCCTTTATACACCTTCCCTGGACTGTGAAGTTCCTCCAAATTGAAGCCCTGATCTTGCAGGTCCCTTATGTCTTTGAGATGCAAACCAGCTGTAGGTTTTGCTGATGGCAGGAGGGCTTTCCCTGGGCTTTGAAAGCTGAGTTACAACGAAAGATACAGCAGCCTGAGAAGAGAGCAAGGGTTCAAATATATTCCCTGCCTTTTCTCCCTTTTATTTTGAAACGTCTCCTTGAAGAAGGTGTTTGCAGGCTCAGACAAGCCCAGGAGCATTGGGCATGGAACCTGGCATGTGGAAAGGAGGGTAAACTGTTTGCTTTTACTCCCCAAGCCTCACTACAAACAAAAGTGCACTGACTAATAGACCCTTTTAATGCTGCAATTTCCCAAGAGCTGAATGTGCATCTGCAGAGCTCAGTGGGCCGGCTGGAAGTACTATCACATGGATGATGCTGGGAGCAGCACAAGTGCTGGGATTCTGAATGGGATGCCATGCTTTTAACATCTGCCTTCTGCTCCCAGCTGTCTGGAAAAAGTGGTACTGGGTATCAGGCCAAACAGTGGTTTTATTGGGAAATGAGCTGAGCCTGGGAGGCTTTCTTTCCTGCAAATGCCCCTGGCTTCTGTCCAGCAAGATGTGTCTGTAAAATACACCTTTCTCGTAAAGAGCATTGTGTGGCGTTGGAGACCTCGTCCTGTGGAGTGGCTGGGCTTTTTCAGGTTCTCACATGCTCTGCTCCCCTTTGGTTCAGAGAGCTGCATGTTGGAGGCCAGCGTGCCCTGAGCTTTACTGCCCTTCGTTGAGCTTTCCCTCCCTCCTGCTGTTTGGCCTTTGGCTAAAGGAGGAGTCTTCCCTGTTGGCTGGGCTCTGAGCATAATTCATATAGAAATGCCAAGCTGGATTGCCTCTTTCTCAATGTATTTTTAGACAGTGGTTTTCCCAGTTCATGGTGAAATAAAGGCTTGCCTGTGTGAAGATCCTGTGGACTGGGATGAGCTGGCAGTTCTCAGGACCTTCCTAGCTTGATGACCTAGTTGCCCTCTGTTTGTGAGGGCAGCAACAATCTGAACTCAAATCTCTGAAGTTTGCAGACAACACCACCCCTACTTGCTTATCAGGTCTGTGTTCTTAAAATGCCACCTCATGCTTTAGGATAACTGGTAACACCGACCCAGTCCACCCTTTTTTCCTCCTGCAGTCTCAATATGTCCTTCCGAACTTGCCTTTGATGCGGACTTTTTTTTTTACTTGCACATGCTTATGAAAAACACAGGATACAGTGATGCCAGCAAGACCTCTCTTTGTAAAAGTAGGGAAACCAAGGGAATGAAGGAGAAGCAAATGTCAGGGAGCAGCTGCTTACCTATCTTGATCAGCTGCCCTCAAGGTACTTATCTCTAGGTATCATCATGTTGGGTAATAAGCTGAAGGCCAGACTTTTGGGTTCAAAAAGTTGCTTGCACACAGCATTGTTTCCTTCTGCTGTGATGCTCGTGGCCTGCCTCCTTTCAGCCCTGGGAATCCATGTCATGTGGGCTTGGAGGAAGCCAGACTGTGGGCTTTAGTCATCTCTTTGTGCAAGATCTGTTTTTGATCTCTGCTGCCAGAATCACCAAACGAGATACTCGCTGACACTGCTGCTGAAACACAGGGGCAAGGAGGACAGATTCCTGCCGTGCCTCCACTGAACTTTCCATGCCTTAGCACCTTATGTTACTTAACATTTCTGCTTTTATGTCTCCTTTTTTGGATGCTGTGTGCTGCCAACTCAGGTGGGGTTTATCCTGGGGGAAGAAGGAGCCTTGATACCTTGGTTGCACTGATTGCAGAGCTGGAGACGCTGGCCTCCGTTTTGGGGTTTGTCTTTGGTGCCATGTATTTGGTGCCATTCAGTGTATTGTGGGCAGGGCCTCTCTCTTTATGCCTGATACACTGTGAAATCTTGGACGTGGTTCTTGCACACTGGGAAAGGACAGCTTGGTAGTGGCAGGTCCGTCTCATGGAAGACCATGGTGAGGGACACTCAGTGGGTTATCAGTCACTAAGGGGGCCACTGTCACAGCTGGATGCTGATTTCTGAGTGCTGTCTGTGAGGCGGGAGATCATGTTTATGTCCTCAGACAGCAAGAGATAATCAGTGATGAGGTCAGATTGTAAAATTTAGGGACAGTGCACTGTATCCATCTAGACTGCGGAAAAAAAAGGCAGCTGGAGGTACCTGGGCATTGTCCATGGACTTCCAGTTTTTTTCCTTGTTGGGAATCCACTGCAAGAGTTCAAACTGAAGATTTGGTCCTGGCTGGTGTGGAGCTACTGTGTAAGGAGACGGAATCAAGAATGGGCTCTGACTGTGGGACGTCTGGCACAACCTGTGTTTGTTTTCTACCCAGGATGCCTTCAGTGATCTTGCCATGTTCTTCTATGACAAGCATGGTGGGGAAGTGATTGCAGTTTTGTGGAAACCTTTGAGCTTTCAGCCTCAGCCTTTTAAGGTGAGTTTTTTGTTCTACTTCAAGCTTCATGTTATCTTTATACCCTGAAAACTTGAAGGGCCTTTTTTTTATTTCCTTTCCCTGTGTTGTAAGTGCTTTGTCTTAACTCTCAGCAGTCCCAAAGCCCTTTGATGAATGGGTGCTCATAGTTCTGCCCCTTCTTAGAAGGAGAGAAACCAAGACGAGGCTGTGTCCACAGTGCCCTCAGTCATCAGCAGATCTGAGAGAATGGAACGTATGTCCCTGAACAAGCCCCAGCACCACAGTCATGGGTCAGAGTGGAGCTCTCTGCCCTGGGTGCTGTTTCTTGGTCCCCTCCTGGGAGGTGGGTGATGCGTCATTTGCCAGAGATGTTTGGTGTGTACAGTGGGCTGTCTCATTCTCATGGCTTTGGGCTTCTTACCCAGAAATACCCATCCAAAAAGTCTGGGCTGGGATGTCAAGCATAGGTCCAGACTGCCAAAGTCCTACTGATGTACAGAGCTGTTTTCCAGCTAATGTGGGTTGGCAAACTGTAGATGGTGGCTAAGCCAGGTGTGAGGCATGTTGCAGTGATTCATGCTGCTTTCTATGAAGGAAAGACGCAAAGAAACCGGTTACTCATGGCTCAGAGTTGGCAGCCCAGGCTCCTCTGCTGTCAGTCTCTAGGTGATTTATCTCCCCTCTCTTCACGGCCAGAGGGCATTGGCCATTCAGCCTGGCTGCTGTTGTGAAACCTAGTTATTCACAGTGGTGAAATAGAGAAGATGCTTGCATCTGAACATGTGGCTTGATTAAACATGAGTGGTTTGGTTTTATTTCTGATGGAGCCAAGGATCTCTTCCTACTTGAGGTCGTCAAGACCCATCAAAGAGCAGAGCCCAGGCAGCTCATACTCAGCCTTTTGCTGCAGCTTCCTTTGGACACCCGCTGTGCTCTGCTTGCACAGGCTCTGCCACGCAGCTGCACACCCTTCCCATCTCCACCATGCCCCTGGCCACTACTTTTCTGTCTCACTTCTTTGCAGTCTTTGGAGTGTGGCTCCAGGGTTAACCCGGAAAGGGGCTGGAAGGGTCACTCATGCACTTTGTCAGTTCTGTTAATGCGCACTGATGGTGTTCAGAAGTGAAACTTAGGGAATTGGGTGCAGTGGTGTAGCACGGTTTGGATATGACAAGGCAAGAGAAAAATTTGCTTGTCTAATCTGGAGCTAGTAGCAATTGCTAAGCAACCCTGGGCAGGTGCTTCCATTTCTTTGTGTCCCACAGGTCTCCAGCATGAAAGGAAGGAAGGTGACAACTCTGAACAATGAGCTGGTCTGTGTTCCCAACGTGGAGGCAATTCTGGAGGACTTTGAGGTTTTGGGAGAAGGCCTTGTCAAGAGCGTGGAAGCTCGTACAGAGAAATGGACTATATGAGACCACTGGGAAGTGTCAGAGTGGCCTGTCCTGAAGCAGTTTGTTCACTCGTGGACTATTCCTTTTTATAAATCAGTCCTATAAAAGGCTTTTAGCTTTCTAAATCACAGAACTGTTTTACTCTATTTATCATTATATGAATTATTCATGAAAAGCACTGGGACCTGTTATTGTTTTCAAGAATACAAAATGCCTTTTTTATTTTGAAGGAAATACAAAGATGGGATAAAGTTCTTGCATTTTTTCCTGTTTCTTGATAATTGCAGGAATCAAGGCTGTGTTCATATGAAGGTGTCAAAGTCTGAAAATTCTGTCTGAGGTGCACAGTGGGAAGGCAGTTTCCTATATTGGTAGGGAGCTTGTAGCAGATGCTGTAACTGTAGTGGTCAGCAAAACCAAACACAGTTGTTCAGAAATAACCATGTTATTCTCTTCTACTCAGCCCCAGTGAGACATACTTGATGTGCTGTGTTCAGTGGTGGTCTCCCCAGCAAAACAGAGACAGGGACACAGTGGAGCAGGTCCATTGAAGGGCAACAAAGATAATAAAGGGGTTCAAGCCTCAGTCGTGAGGGGGAGAGGGTGCAAGAGCTGAGCTTGTCTGGCCTGGAGAAAAGAAGGTTCAGGAAGTTCTCACCAGTGTGTTTTAATACCTGGATACAACGCAGGGGATACAATGCAGGAAATTGTAATTAAAATGCTTTTTCTTTACTGTGATGGTGGTTGAACAGAGGCACAGATTGTCCCAGGGAGGTGGTGGAGCCTTCATAATTGGAGATGCTCAAACCCAACTGGAGATGGTCCTGGGCAACCTGCTCCAGATGACTCTACTCTGAGCAGAGATGTTGGGTTATTTCTCTCACATGAAATGACCATGGAGAGACCCCTGGTGAGGGAAGAAGGAGAAATAAGATGGAGTGAATGCGCTTGTCCCATCCCCTCTTCTGGTGGAGGCAGCACACATGTTCCAATGCCAAAGCACAGGTGAATCAAATGCAGAGAAAAGAAAATAGACTTCATGACAGCAGGTATTGCAAACACCAAAAATAGATCAGGATTGGAAAGGCAAGGGGATGTTCAGGCAGCCTGGTAACTGTAGGCAGTTGTTGCTTGGTAAGGAGCATTTCAGATAGGATGTTAAATGTTTTGCTTCAAGACCTACTGGCCTCTCCGGCTGTGGGCAGAGGGCTTTGTGGAGGAGATTCAGAATGTGTTTTTTGCATGTTTTTTCTGAAGCATTTCAAAATGGGCTTGTGATAGAGATGGGGCACTGGGCTGGTGCTGACTACTCAGTGCCCAGTGATCAATGTTTGGAGGCACAGTATGTCCTATAGGGCATATATATGTGTGCAGCATCCCTGGTTTTGGGATGTATCTGCTATATGAACATTGCAAGGAACATTTTTCTCTCTCCCCTCTGCTGGTGGCTGAGGGAAGCTGTGGGTGAAATCTGTTGCCCATCCTTTGCTTGCAAGAGCTTTGTGAGTACACCTAAACTGAAAACATCAAAAGCTCTTAGTGGGCAAAACAGATCTCAAATCTGAGAACAAAGCAGCATGTTCTGTTTCTACTGTGGCCCCTGCAGCCTAAGAACCTGCTGACAAGTCTATTAGCAAATGATGCAGGCAAAGATTTCAACAGGTTTCAGAAGCAGCTAATTAGGGATTAATTTTTAATCTTCTCTTTGTTCTGCTTTATCATCCTGTAGATGTTGGAATCTCCCAGTCTGCCTTCAGCGATGACTGTAATTTTTCTCAGTAGTTGGATCATTCTTGCTTCTCATGTCCATTTGCCCTTACTCTGAGCATTGACATTTGTAAATTTGCCAACACAACTGTTGGACAACATTTTTGTTCTTTCACTGGTTGCTTGTGCCAGAGATCTGCCTGTTCCCTCCATGCCCCATCTTGCCCTCACTTTTCCCCCTGCTGTATGTTGTGGATTTAAATGGTTTTGATCCGGAACATTCTCCTCACAACATGTATCTGCCTTGGGCAGAGGTGTGTACAGGAGCCTGTGTTAGCTGGCAGGGGAGCAGAGCTCTTCCAGCCTTCTGCTTCACCAGGCAGGCTGGAAGGTCCTACTCCCCTTCCCTAGGGCTGTCACAGGATGCAGTCCCTCACTAGCTTGTTCCCTGCCGGGGAATATTTATGGAGAGACAGTCTCTGCTTCTGCAGCTGAACAGTGCTGTAATGCCCTCTCCTCCGCCCAGCTCCCACAGTGGGATCTGTGAAGGTTCCCTGCTTCGTAAGGATCGGCCTGCAACACCTCTGCTTTTAACTGCTTTTACGCTGTCAGACATTATACTGCTACTTTTTCCTTTTTGCCTTTAAAAAGGCATAAAACTTCTCCTCCATCCTTGGGAAAAACATCTCCATTTGCAGTGTGCAGCAAAGGGCCAGGAAGTGTCCAGGTGAACTTTTGCAAAAATAACCATGCCCAAGCAGTAATGATAAATAAACTCATAACCAAACCCTCATGCAAGTACCAGCTTGCAGGTGTTTCACAAGGTAACGCCACTGTGCTCAGCAGACATGAACCCAATTTTGGTGACAAGTACTGGTAATCTCAGCAAAGACCTTGTAACAAATTCACCTAAGACTGGCAAAATGGACCACTGCTAGCCCAGTTTACATCTCCTGGAGGAAATCTGTCTGCCAGCAAAAATTACCCAAGTAACACATTGTCCCAGCTGTGCTTTCAGCACTTGTATTGCCACAGCTGTCGCTGATCCCTGATCCACAGCCTCCTGCTTCCTCTTTCAGAGAAAGGGTAACTCATTGCCCTGAATTTCTCAGTATTCAGTATGTAAGGGCACCTGTGAGCCATTCTGAAAGCTTTGTTTATATGGTCAAACATTGCAAATGTTCTAGGATGTGTTTTATCACCTGCTAAACTCAAGCTCTTCTGGGCAGTGCACATGAATAAAATCACCTTGAAGTTTAGCTGGAAAGCCTGGGGATCACAGAGCCATAGATTCATAGAATGGCCTGGGTTAGAAGGGACCTTAAAGATCACTTGTTTCAGTGCCCATGCTGTGGACAGGGACACCTGCCACTAGACCAGGTTGCTCAGAGCTCCATCCAACCTAGCTTTAAACACTTCCAGATATGGGGAATCCACAATTTCTCTGCACAATTTGTTCCAGTGCCTCACTATCCCCTTCCTAATATCTAATCTAAATCTATTCTGAAGCCGTTCCTCCTTGTCCTGTCACTACCTGCTCTTGTAAAACATACTCCCTCTTCCTTGTAGGCCCTTCAGGTCCTGGAAGGCCACCACCAGGTCACCTTTTTGCCAGGCTGAACAAACCCAATCTCAGCCATTCCTCATAGGAGAGGTGTTCTAGTCAACTTGGTGGCCATCCTCTGAACATCCTCTGGATGCTCTTAGGGGCTGGGTATTGGTGCATTCTGACTTCTTGAGTGACAGTTTGCCTCATGCAAAGCACCTTTCTCAGGAACAGAGGGTCCCTGTGCCTCAAAGGGGTCTGGAAAGGCAGGATCTAAAGGAAGAGGGTACACGAGAGAGTATGAGTGAAATCTCCATTGCAATTCTTCTGTTGCCTGCTTTACTGCTCTTGTTGGTGAGCTGTGACTAATTTGTATTGTGAAAGCTAGGGCAGGGCCTGGGTCATTCAGAGTGTGCTTCTTTGACGAGGGTGCTGGGTTTCCATTTCCAGAGTGGTGAGTGGGCACTCTCTTGCAAGTGTTTGCTTAGCTGTGGTCCCAGCCGTAAACAAGAGCTGCACAAACACAGAGCTGCCCTGGGGAGCCCATGCTGTGTCATGTTGCAAGAGGTGGGACAAGGGGAGAGGGAAGGAAGCGCCACAGGTGAGGCAATAGCAATAAACTTTGATGTGTGGCTGCTGCTACTGTTAATTTTGCAAAGCTACCTGTGGAGCTCTTTCTGTGTGTCTCCTGTGCTTGGGAGGTGAGCACAAACAGGGAGGTGTCTCCAAATGCAAGACTGGGCTGGAGTCTTGGTACACTGTTGATACACTTAGTGTAGGAATGGAGTCAGCCAAGACAGGGCTCAGTCGTGTATGCTGTCTAGCAGGTGTGTCCTCCTGGGCCTTTACCTGAGCCATCCTATGGGCAGCCTTCTGCTAAAGAAGCAGCTCATGCTTTGCAAGGGTGCTCTCTGAAAAAGCAGTTGTGGAGAGGCAGCTGGTGCTGGCTCAGGGGAAGGGGATTTGTGCTGGGGACAGAGTGGCTGGAGAGCTCCCAGACAGAAAGGGACCTGGGAGTACTGGTTGACAGCAGGATGAACATGAGCCAGCAGTGTGCCCAGGTGGCCAAGAAGGCCAGTGGCATCCTAGCCTGTATCAGTGTGGCCAGCAGGTCTAGGGAAGTTAACCTTCCCCCGTATTGGGCACTGGTGAGGCCACACCTTAAGTACTGCGTCCAGTTCTGGGCCCCTCAATTTAAGAAAGATGTTGAGATGCTTGAGTGTGTCCAGAGAAGGGCAATGAGGATGGTGAAGGGACTGGAGCAGAAGCTGTATGAAGAGCAGCTGAGGGAGCTGGGGGTGTTTAGCCTCAAGAAGAGAAAGCTCAGAGGAGACCTTATCACTCTTCACAAATCCCTGAAGGGAAGGTGCAGCCTAGGTGGAAGTCAGTCTCTTCTCCCAGGTAACCAATGACAGAATGAGAGGACAGTCTCAAGTTGTGCCAGAGGAAGTTTAGGCTGGATGTTAGGAAAATATTCACAGAAAGGGTGATTAGCCATTGGAATGAGCTGCCAGGGAGGTTGTAGAGTCACTGTCCCTGAAGTGTTTAAAAAGAGACTGAATGTGGCACTTAGTGTCATGATTTAGTTGATGAGGTGGTGTTAGGTCATAGGTTAGACTTGGTGATCTCAAAGATCTTTTCCAACCTTGTTAATTCTGTGATTCTGTAATTCTGCTGCCAGACTCCTGCTTGCTGGGTGCCCTTGACAGCTTTGAGTGACCATCACATGATGTATGAAAGGGAGGTCGGGAAACATGTTAATGAAGCACAGCTGGGATGATGGGATGGCCAGAGCAGACTGAGGGCTGCAAGGTTTTCCTGCCCACTGAATTGTTCAGACTTGAGTGTTCAGCCTTTGGGGCTGCCAAGATCTTTCCAGAGGCTGTTTGAGGTCTCCATGGGGTTGTGTCAATTTGGACTGATTCCCTGAAGGCAAGGAGCACATCTCCTCGAAATAAAGGTTCTTGAAGGAAGCATTTTGCTCAAACACCCAAAATTACTGGTGACTTTTGAAGACCCTTAGGTTAAATTTCCATGGATAGCTAGAGAAGAAGTGGCTGTCTGGGGCGTTTTGGCACTGAAAGAGAATATCCTCCTCTAGTTTGCTTGTCCCAAAATAGCCGTTCTGCTAGGCTGGGGGATGACTTATTTGCTGGTGTTTCTGTTATTAGGAAAATGGTCTGGACCTGAACTGACTTTTCCCATCCAAGGCAGCAGCTTTCAGGAGGCAGTGGTAGCAAAGTGGCTCTGGCAGGTGGCAACTTTTGATGCTCATGGTCTCCTCAGGAAAGGCAGAGGTGCTGTTCACAGGGCAGGGATGCAGGATGCACTACAGAAAAGGGAAAAGAAAAATAATTGGGCAGAGGAATTGCAAACTGGGAGAAATCATAGAATCACAGAATTACATGCTCTGAAAAGAGGCTGAGATCTGTCAGAAAGGGCAGTTTGGTGGTAGGGAAGCAATGCTCATCACTGGTACCCCATGGCTGTGTCCAGGGAGCAGAATGAAACTGCAAGTTGCTCAAACCACATGAGCTGGCACAAAGATGCAGCCTCTGGTGCCGTGAAGTCTTTGCACTACACTGAAATGCTAAAGGCTCAGAGAAAAATAAACAGTGGTCATAAGCATGGTGTGGGGTGCTGGGTAGCTGGTGATGCCATGATGGGCTCTGGCAGGGGAATGAACTTTGGTTCCATCAAGGATGTGCTCCACTTTCCTGCTGAGCCTCATGACCAGGTTCACCAAACTCACTGCCTCTTCCCACTGGAGAGTGAAAGAGGGGGAATCTGCTCCTCAAGGCTTCATTTGCTGCTGCTAATGAAGGTGTCAAGGGCTTGTGTTGGCCCTGAGCCGGCACAGAAACACTCGTGCCTTGTGCTGGTGACTCCTGCACTGTTGAAGGTGCCAGACAGACTGTTCCTGTTCATTTTGCTCCTGGATATGCGTGGGAAGTCTAAGGGAGGTGCCAGAAAAGGGCATGGCAGGAACTTCTTACTGTATTGATTTATTATCCTTCAGTCTCTCCCTTTTGGCTAAATCACATTGTCTCCTGGCATATTAGAACATTGAGGATCAGAGTATCTGAGAGGTAAACTACCGTGGTGGATCCACTGGGCTGAGAGTTTATTACTTACTGGGTCTACTCTGCCGGAACATGACAGCCAAGCTTTTTTTGGCAGAATGCTGATCTGCTTTGTGTTTATGTAGGGCAAGACCATGGCTGTGGGCCGGAGATGCTGCCATGAGGTACCCATGTCCTTTTGTGTGATTGGAGACCCTGGCAGTGTTACAAGGAAAGGGGTGAGGGGCAACATATTGCACGTGGGCAGTACCTCTGTAGGGATAAGAGGGATGCGCAAACCCTGTCCTGGAGCAAGACCTTTCTCAAAAACACAGAAAGAGCAGAGGGGGTGGGTCATGATGTCTTTCATCCAGTGGGATCAGGGCTCAGAGGGCAGGACTACCTGGTGCAGGAGGTGTCCTCCACTGCAGGGCTGAGCCAGCACTTGCTGTTAGGTCTTGTCAGTGGGGATTATTTTTGCTAAAGACTCAGCCAGGTGGAATAATTTGCAACCGAAACCCATGCTTCCTCCCAAACCAGCCTGGGGCTGCAGAAGGGTAACCCTTCTCCTGCGGCCACAGCACCAGGACATCTTCTTTTATTCCCGAGGCAATCCCATCCCATGAAAATTTCCTTTTCTCTATGCCCTTCAAAGTAGACTTCTATGTCCCCCCTTGCATGGTTGTAGAGCAGCACATTGGCTTGCTTTGTACCTGCCCTGTGTCTTGTATAAGTAAGGCTGCACCTTCAGTTTTTTAGGGGTGCCTGGGTACATGTTGGAGGATGGTGAGGTGTTGGGGAGCAACCTGCTTTTCCCTGGAACATGTACCTGAAGGACTGGTGGCCTGTGGCATGTCACCTTTAGCCTGTAGCGAAGAAAGAGAGGCCTTCCCATCCTCCATCTCTTCAGCCCCCGGCCCCTTTTGACACAGGCAAATGGAATTCTCTGGATGAGTAATGATGGTGATGTTTTTCATCGGGAACTGGGATTTGTTTAGCGCCAGCAATTTGCCACAGCCCATGGAAAAGAGGCAATGAGATACTTTCCCTGCCCTGAAGCACCAACAATTGGGGGCAGGAAGGATGAGACATGGAGGGTGTGAGCGGCACCTGAGGAGGGAGTGTCAGAGGGAGTATGGAGTCTGGGGATGGGAACGGGTGGTCCATCACAGCCATGGGCCCTGGAATGACCCTGAAAAGAAAGAGAATGTGTCCCTTTTGCCAAGGAAGGAGAATGGCTGGCACACTGGTATCACAGAACCACAGAATAACAGAATATTATGAGTTGGAAGGGACCCACAAGGATCATCTAGTCCAACTCACCATCTAACACCCGTACAGATCCGAAAGCACATCCCAGAGCGGCAACACCAACTTAGTTCCCTCACAGTCTAGCAGGCCACTCCGAGCCGGAAGGGGCCCAGGGTCATCCAGCCCTACACCCCCCAGCTAGACCATGTCACTAAGCTCCTCATCCAGTCTACTCTTAAACACTTCCAGGGATGGTGACTCCACCACCTCCCTGGGCAGCCCATTCCAATATGCAATCACTCTCTCTGTGAAAAACCGCTTCCTAGTTTTCAGGGCCCCTTCCCCTGTTCTTTTCTCTGTCATGGACATGGACCTCATCTCAGCCCTCAACAAAAGCATCCAAAATTGCATTTGACAGCCACTGCTCACCCTAGTGATGTGCTACCCATCCCAGGGTAAGAATATATCACTGATGGTGCCACCATACTGAGGAAAACGCTGACCCTTTCCAAACCTGTGGCCCCTGTTGTCCTCACACCATTTCCCCACTGCAGCAGCTGTTCTCTCAGCTCCCCAGGGCCAGGTGGGGGAAAACTCAGCACTTTTCCTTCAAGGCTGCAATCTTTGCCACCTATATGTGTAAAGTGCTATAAAAATACCTTACAACAACAGCCTGGAAGCGTGGGGACGTGGCTGCCTTTATCTCCCCGTCTAAACTGGCCACTGTGCAGCTCATAAAGGCAATGAGGCCAAAGCCACAGGATGAGTCACTGGCAACACTGGGAGCAGGGCCATGACTCCTGTCACTCTCACCCTCCTCTTCCACAAAGCTGAGTCTACCCCAGGGTTTTGTAGGCTATGAAGAGCAGTGCAGCATCTCCCATACAGCCTGTTCCTGGGCATGAAAATATTTCCATGCGCCTGCTGCTGCTGTGCCTGAAGAATAACATTCAAAGCAGCCAAGAGGGTTTTCTTCCAAGGGGTGTGGGATTGCCAGTGCTCAGGAGTGATCCAAAATAAACTATCAGTCTGTAACACACTTCTGCAAGGCCTCTCCTGCACCTCTGGTCTGGAGCTGTGAGGCAGCTCCATGGAAATGAGAGGCTCCGGCGCTGCCCTCTCTCCTGTGATGAGAACAGAAGGGCCTTGTCAGAGTGGAGGGGTTTCCCCTACAGAGTTGCTGGCTCTGAAAATAGGGGATGGCCTGTCTGCAGTTTTGCACAGGCAAACATTTATCAGTGGTGGGAGCTGGAGAAAACAACCTGCTTAGTAGCAAGCAGCCCTGAATGCACAAGCTGAAGGGTTTTGGGGATGCAGGATGACAGATGGTGTTGCTAGAGAAAGCTCTGTGTTTGTATCCCCCAGTGACAGAGCTTCTGGCAGTGACAGGAGAGGATTGTTGGCTCACTGGAGTCTAGTGAGCACTGCAGCAAGCCTGGTGGTGGAGGAATGTGTGGGCTGCCAACAGAGGTCCCAGCTGAATTTTGTGACTTGCAAGCCAGGTGCCACCCCCGTGTCACTCTGCTGCATCCCTGGTGCAAGCTGGAGAGGGCTGGGCTGCGTCTCTGGCTCCTTAAGAGGAGTTGCAGGCTGCCAGGAAACCCTGTTATTGCAGGCACAGGGTGGACCAGCTCCTCTCTGCCACCTGAACCAAGACACTGCTCCAGCATTGGAGGGGCTAGGGGTCTGGCTGTACTTCCAGCCATCAGTCCAATTTCCAAGTGCTTCATCATCCATGTCCCACAGTGGTGGCTGGCTCCTGCTGCTGAGGGTGACACTGAAACCCAGTGATGAAATTCGACTGGAATACTTGAGCGTCTTGAGTTTCATCTGAAACCAGAATCCTGTTGATAGGTTTCTCTGCAATGCTCAGTATCATCCTGTTGGCTCATGCCAACACTTCCAGCAAACCCTTATTTATTAGTACATATTAACTTTCCTTCAGAGATTTTGGCTGGGCCAAGTTTACTGGCAGATCTTGCTCAGGTTGGGATTTATGGCTGGAACCAGCACCCCTGGGGCAAATGGGTCTCAGTGTGAGTCAGGGCAGACCTTGGCCACGCCAGCGCATGCGCAGCAGCCCTTGGGGAGGTGTTGATCTAGAAAAAAGCTCAACACAGCCTCCATTGTGAGTTGCTGGAGGCGGCAAAGGTGAGTTTACTACCATCTATCTGGGGATCCTGATAGGAGAAATCTGGTTTTATTTGTCCCTGAACTGCTGGGTTTTGAGCGTCTCCAAGGAGGAGCTCAGCGTGCCCAGGAGGAGTGTTGCAAATGTACTGGTGCCAGGGTAGCTGAGGTCTTTTTGGGGATCACCCACACAGAGTTAGCAAGAAGACACACAGATACAGGCTGTGGGCATTGCCAGCAAAAATATCTGGGAGGCTGATGGACATGGATGTAGCACAGAGGAGTGTAGAGCTTGCGCTGCCCTCTGCCCAAGCTGCTTCCATGCTTTCTTCTGTAGTGAAACCATCTCCAGTGGAACCCTTAGATTACCCTTGCACTGGCCAATAGGACAGGATGAACCTATGTTAACTCAAAAATATCTGCAAAACCCTCAGAGGAAAATCCCCTGCAGAAGCTGTATCTGTTCAGTTTGTGCCATAAGCTTGTGTGTCTGCTTGGCTGGTAAACCAGCTGGGAGGGCTGCAGGGCAGCATCTGCCTTCCCATTGACCTTCTGAGGGGCTTGATGACCACCATCTGGTCCTGGGGTGGGAGCAGAGAGACCTTAGCTGGGCTCCAGAGTCTGGTGGATCCCACAAACACTGTTATCCCAAATGCGGCTTCTGTAGCATGTTACACCTCCTGGAACACGAGGGAAAACGTTGGGTTTGACAGAGCAAGTGGAAACTTCTCATGCTACTCTCTGCAGCAGCATAAAACACATGGCTAGATTTGTGTTTAGTCTTTCTAGTGGAAGTGTGGTGAGAAGTTCCTGTATTCATCTTGGAATTTCAGCAGTAACATGTCCTAGGAGTCATCTCCAGCAGACAGTCAGATCCTGCCTGTGTTCTCTATGCACAGGTTGAGTCCTGGTCTGCAGGGAGATTTGTCTTGACTCCATTAAGTTTGGATTTCATAGAATCACAGAATGGTTTGAATTGGAAGGGACTTTAAAGATGGCCTATTTTTCTAGATGACCTGTCCAGGGCAGGGACACCTTCCACTAGACTTTGAAGGGAGATTGTCACATAAGACACAACGCTGGGAGTCATGTATCAGCTCTGCCGACCTTTGACTTGTCCTGTCTGTGAGGGTAGTGTGTCTTTTACCCTGTGTGGGAGATGCTCCCCTGGCATGAAGTGCCAACGCCAGACTGTCCCTCGTGTTCAGGGCATGGAAAACTTCAAATATACCTTCACGTCTCCAAGCAGAGATGACTCACGGTGGAGCTGTGCTCAATTTTTTTGTGCTCTCTGGCTCAAGGAACTCTTTTTTTGTTGCCTTGTGAGGTGGAACAGCTAAAACAAAAGGCAGGGAGAAGCCACCTGCCACACCCCTCCTCTCCATCCTCTCTCTGTAACCCCATCTCTGGTGAATTCCCTCCTCCCAGGGCTCCAAGCTGTGACCCTGTTGTACCTGCCCATATCCTGGAATAATGGTCATGCTGGGAAAGGTAAGACTGTAGACGGAGGTGGATAGCTGAGAAAGGAAAAGGAAAGGCACAAGGAGAAGCACAAAAAGCAGCAAGGAAAGGCACAAAATCCTAAAGGAACAAATGCAGAGAGTCAGTTGGTTTATTGGGCACCACAGTAGGACTATCCTTTGGAACTGTGAATACCTATGTACAGTGCCTGACAAGAAAAGCATCTTTGAACACCTTTTTGAGATGATGAGCATGCTAATACCTAGGTGAGGAGCTCATGAAGTCCTGGGCAACTTTCGTGTGCATGTGTTGGCCAGTAAATAATTGCTTTACACTCCTAATTCCAGTCCTGTCTTCCACCCTTGGCGGGTTTGATTCATCCAGGCTTGTAGGAAGCTGAGCACTGTCATCCCATCCTACTGCTCCTTCACTCCTCCCCTGTCCTGAGCATCCTGTGCATTCTGGGACAGTGCTGGGGTAGGGGAGGTTGTGTGGGGCTGAGAGGAGGTACGCCCGTGTGTGGTAGACAGGCAGGACTGGCCACTGGGTGGCCACTCTACCCTGTTACCTGCCTGCTCTGCCAGTGCTAATCTGTAGCTATTTCCTATCACCCTACTCCATAAAGAAGAGCTTGTGTGGGGTATCCTTGCCCAGCACTGCACTGGGTGGCACAGCCTTTGAACCAAGATCTGGTGTAGTGCTGAGAGCAAGACCCCTCCACCAAGCAATATGGGCAGGCTTAGGCTGAGAATTGCACAGTGTTGTGGTTTACCCTGGCTGGATGCCAGACATACACCAAAGCTGCTTTATCACTCCCTTTCTCAGCTGGTTGGGGGATAGAAGATGTAAAAAAAGTTCATGAGTTAAGGTACAGGAGAGATCACCCGACAGATACCATCATGGGCAAACCAGACTCGAACTGGGAATATTAATTGAATTTATTGCTAATCAAAATGAGAAGTAAAATAAATTTTAAAAACACCTTTCTCTCAACTTTTCCTCCTTCTCAGGTTCTACCTTCTTCCCCGAGCAGCCTAGGGAGACAGGAAATGGGCATTATTGTCAGTTCATCACCACTGCCCAGAGAGGAGTCCTTCCACTGCTCCAGCATGGGGTCCCTCTCATGAGAGACCGTCCTCCATTGTTTTCTCCAGTTTGAGTCCATCCCACAGGCAACAATTCTCCACGAACTGCTCCAGCCTGGGTCACTCTTCCACAGGATACAATGCTGTGTCCTGGCCAAGACTAAGGAATCTGACCCAAGAGCAGGTTTTCCTGCTTGTGTCTTTTGATTCCCATATTGCTTCATCCTGCTGCTGTCTTGCCTAATTACCTCCCCTAGAGTGATCCTGAGATGTCATTTTCTTCAGTAATGTCCTGTGCAGTGCAGGTATACTGATACCGGCTGATTTGCTGGGTGCCTTTCCGTCACAGCACTTCCTATGAGGGGATTTGAGTGGCTTTCCATGGTGCAGCTTCCCCAGGGTAAGGAAAAGAGTTATTGAGATTTATTGTGTTACAGTGCCTGGAGAGCCCAGACGCCTCAGCGAGGATTTTTCCACTGCTGTAGTTGTTGTTGCCAGGCACTGAGCAGTTTTGTGGTGTGAATCCCAAGAGATGTTCCCAAGGTGAGGTTTACGTGGGTTGTAGCATGACATCCACAGGCTAGTCCTGCAGTTGGGCTTGCTCTGCTAGGCAGAGCTTTTCACAGGGATTCAGCTATTCCTTTCCATATGCAAGAATGTGACAAGATAAAACCCTGTATTTCTTCCCCCACTTTCATCCTGAAATGCTCCCTGACAGGATTGGCTAATGAGGCTAGAAGATCTGCCCGTTGATGCTTCCATTCTCTCCAATCTGAGAATTGCCCTTGGCCCAGGAGAGATCTGGGCTGTGCACGATGCAGCAGCAGATAGCAGTGCTCACACCCAGATATGCAGGAGGTAGTTTTGGCCAAGGGAATCCATCAGTCATGAGTAAGCTCAGCCCTTGGAAGAGGATCTCTGTCACTTCTTGCTTGCATGTTACAAGATGCTTTCTGGGTGACTTGGTACTGTTTACAGTTAGCCTGATGAGCTGATCTTTCTCAATTTACTGTATTTATTTATTCACTGCTTTTATCACTTGTCTCAATGTGAGATGGAGCCAAACCCCACAAGGAGAGAGAGGAGAGTACACAGCAACAGTGGAAGGTGCAAGGAGGCGAGGGGTGACCCAAGGACAGGAAGGTGAGTGCCCGCATGTTGCACCCTCTGTCCATGCCTCCAAGAAGATCACAGTATCACAGTATCACACAGTATCACAGTATAGATAAGGCTGGAAAGGACCTTGAAGATCATCTAGTCCAACCTATAATCCAACTAACCTATCATCCACATCTAGATCATATCACTCAGCACCTCGTCCAGCCTACCCTTGAACACATCCAGGGTTGGCGACTCAACCACCTCTGCGGGCAACCCATTCCAAATCCGGATCACTCTTTCAGTAAAAAAACCTTTTCCTAATATCAAGTCTAAACTTTCCCTGCTGAAGCTTAAGACTATGACCTCTCGTCCTGTCCCCAGAGACCAAGGAGAAAAGACCAGCCCCCGCCTGACTACATCCTACTTTTAGATAGCTATATATAGCAATAAGATCACCCCTGAACCTTCTCTTTTCCAGGCTAAACAGACCCAGCTCCTTCAACCTCTCCTCACAGGGCTTACCTTCCATCCCCTTTACCATCCTAGTTGCCCTTCTCTGA
Organism: Pitta sordida; assembly: GCA_013390025.1. Classification (NCBI taxonomy): domain Eukaryota; kingdom Metazoa; phylum Chordata; class Aves; order Passeriformes; family Pittidae; genus Pitta; species Pitta sordida. The sequence continues at coordinate 141,995 of WEKX01013168.1, forward strand.
ACTTGTTCCAGCACCTCGACATCCTTCCTGAACTGAAGGCCCCAGAACTGAAGGCAATACTCGAGGTGCGGTCTAACCAGTGCCGAGCACAGTGGAAGGATAACCTCTCTTGACCTACTAGCCACTCCATTCTTGATGCAGGCCAGG